>JAQIUQ010003117.1:0-12500 GCA_030378365.1 Hybognathus amarus
TGCAGGTCTACCTTGGTTCAGTTACGTATTGTTACTGACAGAACTGTAATTTTGACCTGTCCCTTTAAACAAGTCAAGCCATTTAAAAGCACAGTCCGCTTTTTCTAACACAATTCAGAACAAATATTTTATGGTTTATTGATTAAGATCTGTTTCAGTTCACTTTTAGCGTAGATTCTGTCAGTTAGTGTTGATTTGTATCGTAATAAGGTTCTATCGCTGTTGCTAAGTAACACGTTTTCTCTAATTATGTGATACTGAATATTGTAGCCTTGTATTTTGAAATGTGTAATGTGTCTTTTTTTTAAATACGCAAACGCAATTAATTAGCAGTTCAACAATAGAGTGGTCCAGGAACAAGAACGTGGGGTTTTGACGTTTGCGAAAGACCTTTGTTGTGAAATACGCGCTGTAACGGCCATTTCCGCTGGTTTGCCGGTGACGGTGTCAGTCAGTTTCACAGTTCACACAGAACTCGGCTGATTTTAGGAGTGGAACACCGGGGTTGACTGACTAGTGAATGGTCGGCCCTCCGCAGGTAACTAAAACGCATTTAATCGCTCTAAAATGAATTAAATTAACTTGTTAAATGTTATATTTTACATATCCTGTCGAAAATATGGGTAAAAAGTCTGTGGTGGCGATTTTGTGTGGGTTGTTCGGACGGCTAAGCTGGCCGGCTCATTGCTCTTTTCTGGCACTCCCTCTAACGAGTCTCTCTCTGTCTCTCAGGGACACGTGGGACAGTCGAATTCAGGACGGTTGAAATCGATGCGGCTCCGCTTCAGACGGTCCAGATGACAGCCCTACCGGCCGACCAAATGAACGCTTTGCCGCCGAGGCTCTGAACGTCTTCAGCTGCTATCCGGTTACATTTTTTGTCGGGACGGACAACGTAGAGAAGCCCCAAGACGGACATTCACGCGCCGCCAAGAGGAAGTCTTGAAAGACCGCAGGCTCTTAAAGAGGCCTCAGCACTTAACCGCCACGGAAAATCATCGAAAAATGGCTGCTTTTGTCGCATCTCTGTGGATTAATCGTGAGTGTTACTGGCATTTTTCGAACGGGCACCTCCCTACGACATCCGAAGTAAAAGCGCTGCATATCGAGCTTTGACCTTGTCGTCTAGTACTGAAAGTTTTCGGTACTGTCATTTAATCAGCTGAACAGTGGCCCTTATCGGCTGGAAATACATTTTTATTAACACTGACTTATACACGTGTTCTGCTCACTTCTAAATTTGACATTCCCAAGAAGAAATCATAAAGAAAAAGCCCATTTATTTCCCTTTTGACCTACCCATATAAAACCTTTTTTTTTCTTTGGAGGGAAGTAACCATTTATGAACAGTTTGCAAAATGGAGGAAGATGCTGTCAAAGATATTTGGCAACAAGAGGAGATGAGAATATTGATGCTCGGTCTGGATGCCGCAGGGAAAACCACCATCCTTTATAAGTTGAAACTCGGCCCAGTCCGTGACCACCATCCCGACTGTCGGGTTTCAACGTGGAGACGGTCACCTACAAAAACGTCAAGTTCAACGTGTGGGATGTGGGCGGACAAATGAGAAATCCGTCCCCTCTGGCGACATTACTACACGGGCACGCAGGGGTTAATTTTTGTGGTGGATTGTGCGGATGGAGCGCGTGGACGAGGCCAGGCAGGAACTCCACCGCATCATAGCAACGACCGGGAAATGCGGGACGCCAGTCATTTTGATTTTCGCCAACAAGCAAGACCTGCCGGACGCCATGAAGCCGCACGAGATCCAGGAGAAGCTGGGACTGACGCGCATCCGAGATAGGAATTGGTACGTGCAGCCCTCATGTGCGACCACCGGAGATGGACTGTATGAAGGCTTAACTTGGTTAACATCCAACTACAAGTCTTAATGATACTGGCACTGACTGTTTAGGACAAATGAAACTCAATATGGGGAAAATCAGATGACATCACCCAATATTTGTGCTGTTTTGATTTAGAGCTTAACATTTATTTTTGCTTAGTTTTCAAATGACCCTTTTTTTGAAATATAACGTAATGGGTTTGGCTTGCTTTTAGTTTCCCGTCTACAGCCGATATCACACACACACACACACCTCGGACTATTGCTTAACATGATAAAGCATTCCTGAATGAAGATTATCTATTTTTTTGTTTGATCGTAGGTTTTCTATATTTGTTGTCTCTTCTACAGCTTCTTTCTTTGAGATTTCAGAGTCAGAAAATGAAGTTTTCTCCAGCAAAAAGTCCAATAGTGTGGTAAAGGCATTTTATATCAAGTATCAAAACTGTCCAGGCATCCACTGTAGCAAAGCACAGTTTTGCTGAGGAGGTTGTAGCATACTAATCGTAGGTAGCTAATGTGGTGTAACAGGTTTTAAACCAAGTGCCATAGTTATGATATCACTGACATCCAATGATAATCAACATGTAAATGAATCCATGGAACATTTTATGCAAGAGTATTTGTGGAAGGCGGGCTTACTACCACAGACGTAACTTATATTCAAACAGCATAGTGAAACGGGATGTCTTGTGCTCTCGAACGTTTTTGTCTGCATTGCAGTGTAGCCCAAAACAAGTTCAATGTTAAAGATACTTTGTTTTGTTTAAACATCGATCGAGGGTTTCCTTTTGTAGCCCTAACACCATTAAGGCTAATTGCATTGACTTGCACTCATATGTCTCTAAAATGTGGGATTGTTACATTCTTGCATTTCAAGTGTAGTGCTTGCGGTAGAGTGGACTGAAGTTTTGATTTTGGAGAGAAATATTTCATTCTATTCATTTCCTCTCTTTGCTTTAATCATTTTGAGAAACATGTACAGAAACAGCTATGTAATTGCAACTTCAAATTAAACTTAGTCATTTTAATGCTTTTCAGTTCCTTCTTGTTCTGACCAATTCATGCTGTCTTCGATGCCTATCTAATGCATGGGAGTTTCCACCAAAGTCAGATTAATTCTTTTTCGTTTTGTTCTAGGTAATGCACATGGGAAATCTTTTCTGTTTGCGTTCCTGGAGTTTGAGGCCCCGTTTATATATATTTGCACAATTTTTTTTTTCTCTAAACCTGGGAATCCAAGCACTTTGGAATCCACAGCAGATGAGATTGTAAAGAATGTTTGTTGGGTTTAATGTTTGACCTCATCATGTGCTTTTGCACACAGAAATCCAGACACCTTACTAAAGGGAACATAGGAGAGAACGGCACACTTTCAGTGAGTGATTTAACGTATACTTGTCGCTAATATTTTTGTTATGTAGGTAATCTCCCAAAATAAGCTGTTTTGAAACAGGTCAGCTCTACACCCCCCCAACAAATCCCACTGTAAAAACAGGATGTCTCCCGCTAACTCTCTAAAGGCCGCAGCAGCTGCTAAACTATTGCACACAGAGAAGAGTAATGGGCGGGCGGCGCTGAACGCCACAAATGCTGCTCTTGCTGACACAGCTGTTAATAACAAGTGCTGTGCTCACTTGTTGCTTTGCACGCCATCTTGAATGATTGTTAAACCGCTAGGCTGTTCTCTTCGCTCGACGGTATTCAAATCAGTCGAAGCCACAAGGGCCACATCAGCCGCTCGCAATGCCGGAAATGAGTTTGACTGCTGACATACTGACGGTTGTTTTAGCATGCTTCCTTTTAAAATTGAGAAATACTGTACTAACGGCATGGGAGCAGATACTGTAACCAATCCTGAGGGATAAAGCAGCTACTGTTAAGGTCCAACTTGTTGAGACTCGCTGTTACACCAAAGAAAACATGGCATTTGCATGTTTGTTAGTCACATTTACAAGATCAGGACTGTTTGAATTACAAAGCAGGTTATTGTCACACTATGTGTTTTATGGCTGCGTATATCTTTCTTCATTGGCACGTAGTGTGCTGCATGAGGGTTTATGAATAACTGGAGGACAAAAGTAGGGATGATTTCATTCATGACTTTTTTAGCCTACATAATGCATACATGCACACGTACATACACAAAGGCTGCATTTATTTGATCAAAAATACCATAAAATATTAATAATTAAAATGTTCTATTTGGACAATTTATTCCTGTGATGGTAAAGCATCATTCCAGTATTCAGTGTCACATTATTCTTCAGAAATCATTCTATAGGCTGATTTCTTTAAAAAAGAAAAATTAAAACCGTTGCTTTTATAAAGTTTATAAATATGGGTGTGTGTGTGTATATATAAAGTGTATTATGTGAAATTCCTATGCTTGTGTTGTGTGAAATGATCCTAGTACTTTGTTATATATACACACATGATTAATGAAGGCAAAAAGTAACAAATGTTTCCTCTCCATTTTCATATCAGCAGTTTCTCATAATATTCTCAGTTTGTGCGTGTGTGTTTGCCTGCTCAGGAACTTTTTGTGCCGAGCTGGTTTCGTTGTCATATCTAAAGGGAAGTGGTCAGTGTGATGTCAGGCCGGAGCTGTGAGGCTGGGTGGTGCTCGTGTGGCTCTGCTGATGACACAGACACTATTAATAGTCGTCTCTATGTGTAAGAGGGCAAAAATGCACCCTTAACAAATACCAGTGTAAATGCGAAACCACTTCAAATCTTTAACAAGTGCAAAAGAAGAAAGAAGAAGACCTCCATGTGCAGGTTAACTGTGTGTATTAAAAATGAAAATTCTGTCATTTACTTTCTCTCATGCATTCCAAACCTGTATGACTTTCTTTTGTGAAACATAAAATATTAAACAGTATCTGTCAATATTTTGGAAACAACACTTTTTTATGTTTTTGAAAGACTCCTATGCTACATCAATCCTGCATTTATTTGATTAAAAAATATATATAGTGATATATTATTACAATTAAAAATAATAACTCCAGACTTTAGTGTCCTACAGAAATTGTTCAAAGATGCTGATGTGATAATCAGTTATTATCAATCTTGAGAAGTCAGTGCAGCTTAACTAATTAATTTTATTTTATATTAATTTAAATTAATTTTATTTTATAATTTTTTATTTTAACTTTATTCAATTTATTGTATTAAAGGTTCATTGATGAATTAAAAAAAGTTTAAATAAACAGCATTTATTCAAAATAGAAATATTTTCTTACAATACAAATCTTTACTATCACCTTTATATCAATTTAATACATCCTTTTATATCAAAATAATTTCTGAGATAAAAAAGAAAAAAATGACTGGCCTCAATCGTTTGAATAGGTAGTGTATATTGTTGCAAAATATTTCTATTTTAAATAAATGCTGTTAAGTTTTTTATTCATCATAGAATCCTGAAGAAAAAGGATATTTAATTGCAAAAATATATATTAAGCAGCACAACTGTTTTCAACATTGATAACGGAGTATCAAATCCGCATATTATGATTTCTGAAGGATCATGCGACACTGATGCAAACCTGAATTTTCATCAGCCATTACTCAAGTTTTCACAGAAATAAATTATACTTTAAAGTATATTACAATAGAAAACTGTTGTTTTAAATTAAAATGTCACAGTATTCATGGTTTTTCTGGATGTTTGATCAAATAAATGCAGGTTTGATCAGTATCAGAGACTTTTCAAAAACATTAAATAGTAATTCTTCCAAACTTACATTCAGCACACACACACACACAATAGTCAATGGTCACCAAAACGGTCACCAACCTTCTTCAAAATATATTTGGTTTTGCAGAAGAAAGAAAGCCACACAGGTTTGGAACAACTTGAGTGTGAGTAAATTCATTTTCATTTTTGGTGAACTAACATAGCCTAATACATTGAGGATAAGTAAGAAGACTTCTTAAAAAAAATATATATATACACATATATATATATATTATATCAAAACTAAGAAATGTGTTTGGACTTGAGCTTAATTGACTAAAACTGTTTTAAGTGGTTCCTCTAAAAGTTGAAATATTCTATTGTATTGCTTGTGGAAGTATTTTTCTGTTAAGTTGTGGTTCTCTGGCATCACTGAGATGTTCCGCATTAAAGTAATTCAGGCAAAGTTTCAGTCAAAGTATCGATTCATTGTTCTTTTAATGAAATGATCATGTCAGAAAAAGCTAGATGGACAAGGGCTGTACTTGCCTGTTTCAGCAGGACACAACAATACGTATTCTATAGAATTATAATTGCCTCTCAAAAAAAAAGATTGAAATGTTACTGTCTAACAGTAATTTTATTTCTATAGATGAATTCTAAGTTTTATGAAGTTTGTTGTTAGACCGATGCAAGAATGTTACTGTTACTGTTCATTATTATGGTCATTATTGTGTGTCCTTTTATGATCTTATCAACCAATCTAACACAAACCTTTCCGTCAGTGAGAGTAAATATTATTCTTCTGTACGCTAGTTTCTGTAGGACAGGTTTGGTAACTGTAATACTAAATCCTTTGTCATGTAGAAGCTAATTTTCATTAATATGCATCTGTGACATTTCTATTAAAACTGAATATAATAAAATATATATTTTGATGATTATTTTGCCAAGACCTGAAAGTATAATGGTGCAAGTATTATTATTATTTATTTATCGCAAAGGTTGATTACGCTTTTTCGACGGTCCACTTCAGACATTCTACTAACTAAGTAACTTTGCAACTACATAGACTGTTAGGTTTAGGGGTTAAGTATTAGGGTTTTGGCTTAGTAGAATAAGTTGACTTAGTTGCAAAGTTATTTATACCGAGTATAGTCTGTTGGGGAGCATCGAAATAAAGATTTAGCAGATATTAAGCAGACAGTCTATTAATACTCTAATGACTGCTAGTTCACATGTAAAGTTACTGATAGTTTGCACTGTAAAAAAATATTGTTGGTTTAACTTAAAAAAATAAGTAACCTGGTTGCCTTCATAATTTAAATGCATTGAAATGGAAAAATTTAGTTAATACAATGAGGAGATTGATTTAATCATCAGAAACTCAAAAATTATTATAAAAAAAAATAATAAATAGTATATACATGTATAACATAAACATATAATAAAAGTATACAAATATTATGTTGACTTGACAAAAGAAAAAATGTTGATTACAAATCATGAAAAAAAAAATGTTTACAGTCTAAAGTGGACCATCGAAATGTGTTACCCAAAAACTTGTGAGAATACAATGCTGAATAAAGTCATAGTTTTTGTTATTTTTGGACCAAAATGTATTTTCGATGCTTCAAAACATTCTAACTAACCCACTGATGTCACATGGACTACTTTGATGCTGTCTTTATTTCCTTTCTGGACAAGGACAATAAACCGTACATACATTTTCAATGGAGGGACAAAAAGCTCTCAGACTAAATCTAAAATATCTTTAAACTGTGTTCCGAAGATAAACGGAGGTCTTACGGGCTTGGAAACGACATGGGGTCATTAATAGCATAATTTTAATTTTTTAAGCTATTTCCTCAACTCTCTCACTTATAACGAAAAACAAACTAAACATATAGTTGCTGCGTCAAATCATTAAGCCCCGTTCACACTCCACGCGACACAGTGGGGAGGCCTAAGTCCCGCCCTCCGCTCACGGTTCAGTGGGACCTTGTTTTGGAAAAAATATACATGCTAGTCAATTGGCGAGAGATCTCTTTTTATTCCATCTGAACTGTCCTGGATTACACATATGATGTATGTCAATTTAAAAGATAATTATGAAAGTCAAGAAAGTCGCAGTTCGTCATAAAACAGAAGAGTAACTTTTAGTTTTATGTGAAAATCGCTCAATGAACTACATCTCCCGGGAGGCGAAACAACGAGCGAGATCAGCTGCTGTGTGTGTGTGCAGTCTGGAACAACACACTCATGACGGTAACGTTACCGATTATAACGGAAGACTATGAGAAACAATGACATAGCCTCAGTAAAGTTCGCTTCATTCATTGAGAGAAAATGTGCGCCTTTGGGGTTTGTAGTCTTTGTAATTATGTATTTTCACAGTCTTATATCTCAACAGTTTTACATCAAACTGCGACTTTCTTGACTTTAAAATGTATCTTTTAAATTGACAAACATCATATGTGTAATTCAGGGATCAATTTAAACAAAATCAAAATATTTGTTATCTCTCGCCATTGACTACCATACAATATTTTTCCGAAATAAGGTCCCATGGTGGCCCGACCGGAAGGGGAGGGGGACTCCAGGCTCTACTGCTACCATTTCAGTCTGCATTGGTCGAGCGGGCGACTTCCGGCGACAGCGCACGACAGCGACCGGTGGGGTGTGTCCAGCGACGCGACAAAGTTGAGAAATGTTTAACTTTATGCAAATGAAGAGCGATTTTCGCGAGCGACAACCAATAGGAGTGAAGTCAGTGGAGCGCGTCACTCTTCAGTGCTGAGTCTGACCGAGGCAAGTTGAACGAGAAGCTCATTTTAGCAGTCAGAAACTGTCCTATAATGTATGATATATCTCCGTGTACATACAGTGGTGTTCACCATACTGACTCCGTGACTGAATGGTTTTGGGAACCCAGATAGACCGGTATTTGCCCGTTTGCTGCAGTTAAATAGCCGCGATGGCAAAGAGCACTCACTGTTTCTCGTTCATCTTTAATATTATGCATTTTATGTACTGATTCCATTTATATTTAGACTTTTCCTTCCAAAATATTTGTTTGTAGCGGCAATAAAACGTATTTGTTGTCTAACATAGAGTAACATCCGTGAATGTCACTCACAAACATTACTAGGCAACCAGTAGTGGGAACGCCCTCCAGCGCAGCCACTGGCGACCTGCAGCGACAAAGTCACGTGTAGTGTGAACGCAGCTTTAAGCCCCGTTCAGCACTACACGCGAGCCAAGCGGCGAGATACCATTCATTATCAATGGTGAGCGGGCGACTTCCGGCGACACGCACGACAGCGAGTGTCAGCGAGTACACGCACGACAGCGAGTATTTGTTTGTCAGCGGCAATAAAACGCATTTGTTGTCTAACAGAGTAACATTCCGTGAATGTCACTCACAAACATTACTAGGCAACCAGTAGGAACACCCTCCAGTGCAGCCACTGGCGACCTGCCAGCGACAAAGTCGCGTGTAGTGTGAACGCAGCGTTACTCATAGATGTCTAAAGCATAAAAATAAAGAGTTTCCCCAAATGTTTTGTCTTCTTTGTTTTGCCAGTAGTAATGAATACTCAAACTCATTTCACAGGAATAGAATACCTCCACATGAATGCATGCGAAGGACAGTGATGTGTTACTGGCTCTGTGTTTCAGTTCTGTACTCTGACCCTAGTGAAGCTTAGCCACAGATGTTCTCAGAGAACACTGGAAATGGTGGGAGAGGTCAAAGGCCGACCTCTAGGATCAATATTAGCAATGATGACTTGGGAGACCACCACTAGCACCAACTCCAGCTCCATTCTCAGGAACACTTTGTGGCACTTTCCAAACTCTTTCCATATAAACTCTTTCACTGCAAGCAAACCCAGTGTCCATTAATTCCCAAACTGGAACACTATTTCACTTTGGTAGCAGCTTATGTGGATGGTTACATCATTCATCACAATTTGTCCTGCTTATGTTGTGCAGCTAGAGGATTGTTGGCTGGAGAAAGCATTCCTATGGGAATATTTGGAATTCTGAAGCTGGATTTCCTGAGCGGAAAATAGGAAAGTAGATGAATGGGAAGGCGGAATGTGAGAATTGTTGTTTCACTGTTCAGACATGATGGATGGATTACATAACCAATGAGGGTCCTCCCAGGTGACTCACTGTTAGCCAGTGAGAGTTCAACACTGTAGTATAGAACTGTCCCCTCCCTAAAAAAACTTGATTCGCAATAAATCCCACAGCCAATATTTAAAGCTGGGCTTTGATGGAAACAAACACGCCATAGCATACTTGCATAATTCCCCCATTTCTTTGTCTGGTCCTTACAAACATGATACATGTGAGTCAACCCACTAAGCCAAAGTACGTTAATGTCAGTATTTAATCGGTTGGCGTTTCTTTCAGTGGTAACTCACTCTGGTTAAAGGGTGTAACCATGGGCACATGCAGACCCGCCTATTTTACACGAGAACGCACTCATTCAGAGGCCTGTTTGATTTCCCCATTGCTGTAGCAACAGTCTTACGAGACTCATACTGTACAGTGTGAGCAAGAGTGAGTCAGTTCTGCTTCATTCTGTTCAGAGGGCTGGTCAGGTCAAACCTGTACTTGTGAGTCTACATGTAGAACTGTAATCTAATATAATTTCTGTAGCATTTCTGTGAAATGTGACTATGCTTGAGACTAGATGAATGAACTCTTGATAATCGTCAACACTAGAAAATGCAACTGGAAAACACCCTGGAAAACCCTCTAATCTTGGTGACTTTTGTTTTTTTTGCTTTGTTTTAAATCCAATTACGTATTTTTGAATCCAGTTGATTTAATTGTTTCTTTGCAAGACCCCCTCAAGTTTATTGTTTTGAATCCAATGTCTTTCATTGTTTCTTTGTAAGTCCCAATTAAATTTTGTTTTGTTAACTGTTATTTTTTTAATCTAATTAAAAAAAATTGTATTGCCAAAATAAAATCAAAATGCAATGTGAGATGCGACTTTTTTAATCACGCAATTCTGAGAAAATAGTCCGAATTGTTGGATAAAAAAAATTCAATTACTTTATTTCTTTATTCAGTGGCGAAACTTTTATTCCATTCAATGCCAAGTCTGCCATGTAAATTATTCTAGTGCCAAAATTATATTTTTTTTTATCTTAATATTTCATCTTGCTAAGCTTAAGGTCAACATTTAAAACGTAATTCTGAAGAGACACTACGGTGGCATCAATCTGTTTCAGAGTTTAGTAAGAGTCTTGCCCTGCTCAAGTGCTCATAAACACTGCATACCATTACTCCTCATTTGACACAGGAAGTGGTTTATAGTTAGCGCTCTTCCTGTTGTGGTTGAGAAGACTGAATGGAGACATCTGTACTCACTGAACCACCATAGCAGGCCATAGTCGAACTGAGCTGTTATTGATTTGAAAGAGGAGTCAGGGCTTTCACACCTACAACTCATAATTACAGACCTTTAGAAAACCCGACCTATCCACATGCAAAGGCAAGCACTGAAGCCCCCGTGTTTCCGTTCATGTCTGAGTGTTTCATGCAAATGGTAAACTGGAGGTACTACATTTACGCAAAGGTTGTGTGGATGTTGCTTGGGGGTTAAAGTGGAAAAAATCTTGAGAAAGAGTATCAGAGTTAAAAATAAAAAAAAGATCTCCCCATGTTTAATCTGCATTGTATATTGGCACATTCCTGTGTGGTAACCATGCAAACATAATCCCAGTTTATTAGACATTGATATATGCCAAAAGTCATCCATAAAGAGCTCAGATCAAACAGAAGCCACAGACAGGAAGGGAGAAGGGAGTTGACTGACATTTCAGATGCAGAGGGAAAGAGTTCTGACTGTTTGGCCTACATACAACATTTTTATTGAAATTCAGTTTTGGCCAAGGCCTTGAGAAAAGCTGAACTATGAATGGAGAAAACAGTGTCTATGGGGACTTATTTTATTATTTATTCTTTTGTATGCTGTACACAGACAGAAATGTAGTGCCGTCCATAATATGCATTTTTAACCATTAAATCTAAATCATTTATTTTACAAATGTATTTCCCCATTGCCCCAAGAGCTAATATATATGTATATAAATATGAATAATCACAATTGCAATTAAAATCATAATATATTTTGACATCTGAGTCACATTTAATGTAATATATATGTGTGTGTGTGTGTATATTGTGCATACATTTTTGGTCAAGATCTTGTATTAGCAATGCAAGAATCAAGCACTCGAAATTCTGTAAATTATTATTGGCCAAGGCTGGTTATGCCTAAACTGAATCCTACTGAAATAAATGGGTTTATTATTAATAAGAAATTAGTGATTGTTCCACAGTGGCTCATGATTTAATAGTTCTAAGCTATAATTCAATACATTGTGCGTTTTCCACCAGGCATTAATTGTGGCATGGTGATGTTATTTTTGTAACGGGGTTGCATTTTCAAGGATTTGTCTTTAAATAGTAGCTGCTTAATTTCTAATTGTTTGTATGTTGAGAGAATCTAAGGTAAGGGTCCAGATACATATTAGCTGCTGAGAGAGAAAGTAAAAAATGCAGGGCCCCAGGTAAATAATGTTTTGGCCAAGGTCGACAGTTTTATAAGAGGCGTCTTGTTTTTCAAAACAAAACGTACTAATTACGTTGTCAAGAGAGGAGTTATTTTTAACAGATCTCAAGATTATTTTTAGAGGACACTTATACATACAAAGTCAGATCCTTTCAAGTTCGCAGAGGTGTCGTGGCAGAGTAAACGTCCTAACATTTGACAGAAGGTATCCAAATATGTTTTGTCTTATTTTTGAACACTTAATTTTTCTTAAAGTGCCCCTATATATGAAAGAGTTCAGATGCAAAAGCCTCTAAATGCCATTTGAAATTTTCTTCTAAAATGACCATTTTTTTCAAGCTTGTATATTTAAGTTCAGTAATTTCACTTA
>JAQIUQ010003117.1:17500-277676 GCA_030378365.1 Hybognathus amarus
AAAAATGGGTATGGTAGTGAAAATGTTTATATTTATTCAAATATTTCATATTTTCTAATAAATCCACAGTATCCACAAGCAATCTAGCAGCCCTAGTAATATTTCTTTACTGAATGTATCTGCGTTTTTAAAACGAATTGTTCTAATGACTCAACGGCTGCTGCATCCCAATTCGTCTATAGGCTACCCAGAAAGCATGGTAACATTAATTCGAATGTTGAGTTTTGATCCAAACCATCATTTTGGTTGAGATTGACATTTCAATGTTTAAAGTGGGTTGGATCAGTATTGAAATGTTGCACACATGGGTGGAGACAGTGACTTTGAACTAACGGTGATTTTTAGTTGATGAGCAGATCATTCAGGAATGTGTCTCTGCAGAACACTAGTGGGCGTTTCTCAGTCAGTGGGGCGTTTAAACCACAATGGCCATTTTTAACCGCTTTACCCAGTCTGCTCTAATCCACTGGGGGCTTGGTTTAAGGGTGGGCCTTCATGATTTTAGCAAGTCTGTTGAAAAATGGTTGACAAACATTTATTGTAGTTTGAAATTGGCCACTGATTGGTAAACGCCCATTTTTGTTTTTCATGTGCACTTCTCCTCATTAGAGAGAAAACAGGTGCATCCGGTACAGAACTCTTGTTTGTTGAATCACCTGATATACATGACTTCTCCAGGATACTTTCAAACAATTCAAAATCGATCTTATTTCTCTGTTTTGTGTGCTTATTTGTTCAGTTGAATATTTCAGTTGAATTTTCAGTGTTTCAACTTAATGTATTTTGAATCAACATCACATTGTAATCAGACCATATTACCAAAGATTATTCTTGTTAATTTAAGAGCTGATTCAACAGCGGTGATGTGGATTCAACATCATAGTGTAAAGTTGATTCAACAATATTACCATTGATTTATTTTTATTTTTTTTAAATGCAACATTAACTGAGGGTGCAAAAGTGATGTTGAAAAAAATATCACTTTGTAATGTTGAATCAATACTATTACTGTTGAATCTTAACATTGCTTCACCATTAACCGAGAGTGCAAAAGTGACGTTGAAACAACATCACTTTGTAATGTTGAACTAATATTAACACCATTGATTTGTGCTTGAAATCTGAACATTATTTCAATATTAACTGAGGATGCAAGAGTGACGCTAAATCAACATCACTTTTTAACGTCATTTCAATGTAATCAGCGTTGACACATCAACACTGACTCAACATTGCTTCAATGGTTACATAGGCAATGGTTTGTGGGCAAAATTAGCCCACAAACCATTGCATGGAGAGTGCATGGATCTGCACTTTGGATTCTAACCAGAAAATCAAATGTCAATTTGGGACACACTTATTCTAATTTCGAAAACTATTTAGGATGGGTAGTGTGTGAATTGGGATGCAGCTTTATTCACTCTCGCAATTTGAAACCGAATACGAGTATAGGCCTACTACTCGTACTACATTTACCATATCATTCTACAGTAGAAATAGCAAAAGAGTAGTACTGTATGTGGCTCCGAATTCAGCAACTTGCTTTGTTCCTGTATTAATCAGCCATTTTGAATGAATCGTTTGATTAAATGATTCACTGACTCACTTGTCTAGACAATGATTTGCCGTCACCTACTGGCAGTTTAGTTTCATATTTAAGATTCAAGGTTCAATTTATTTATAGAGCACATATTAATACAACAAAAGTTGACCACATGCTGTACATAGAAAAAAATAATCATAAAATCACAGTTACATTGTGAGTAAAATTTCATTATGGTTAAAGAAATGCGTGGATAGTGGTAAATGCGTTTATAATTAGACTATTACTAGTGAAATATGAGATAACATTGTTAAATATAATATACGAGATTATAAAGTAATTTGCATTGCATGAAATGCTTTTGTCTGTCTTTATTTTCCTCATATGGGGGACTTCAAATGTTTGTTGCAAAGGCCAAATTGCAAAGGCCACCCCTGTGTGTGCGTGTGTGTGTAGGTTTCTGCATCACTGTTGCATGTATCCTACCCATTTCTTCATGAAGTTGGTCTGGAAGTCCTGAATCAGATTCTGTTTCCTCTGCTCATGTTGGCTAAGGAGGTCCAAGGTCATCTGAGGTTTGGACTTTCTAAAATGACATCAAGCAAGAGGCTAATAAAGACAAATTCAGTTTTCTGAATAAAAAAAATAAAAATAAAAAACACCACAAATTATTCATAACAAATACGACAAAAAATGGCTCAAAATGTCCAAAGGAAAAACATTACAATAGAGAAAACAAGTAAATGCTGTACACATGCAGGGGCTCAGCGTGCTTTGTGTTTTGTGTCAACATATGCATGTTGTGATTGTAGTAGAGGCCCATGCATGCAAACGGGAGGCTTTGGGTCTGTATAATATTATCCCAGTGTTTGTATATACCCCATATGGCCTCCTGTCCACCAGTGCACATTATTGGGCCCATATGGGTCATGGGTCCATATTAAACCATTTAAAATAGAATCTATTTAACATATGTCACGTGTCTTGTCATATCTGTAAATAGAGAAAAGCTGTTCTAGCTACTTTGACGCATGTATCATGGAACAGGGTGCGTTTCCCGAAAGTATCGTTAGCCAACTATGGTCGCAAGTTCCGTCATCATCAACTTTGAACTAGTCAGTGTTTCCCACAGTCGGGCGTCGGGACTAGCTATTTCTTCAACGAAGCATCTTACTATGGTAGAGTGAAGCATCAAGTTACATCGTTGTATGCGAAACACACCCCAGGTTAGTCGTCACAACAAGCAAGGGTACTTTCCTGCTATCCGGACCCCACGATGGCCTACCCCTAACCCCGCCCCTAAACCTACCCGTCACTGGGGTTAAGACCAATCAGGGACGATGGACTACCCCTAACCCCGCCCCTAAAGCTACCTGTCACTGGGATTAAGACCAATCAGGGACAATGGCCTACCCCTAACCCCGCCCCTAAACCTACCCGTCACTGACCAATCAGGGATGACTATTGTTCCGAAATGGTATATGGTGAGGTCCGGATAGGACCCCACGATGGCCTACCCCTAACCCCGCCCCTAAACCTACCCATCACTGGGGTTAAGACCAATCAGGGACGATGGCCTACCCCTAACCCTGCCCCTAAACCTACCCGTCACTGGGGTTAAGACCAATCAGGGATGATGGCCTACCCCTAACCCCGCCCCTAAACCTACCCGTCACTGGGGTTAAGACCAATCGGGGATGACTGTAGTTCCGAAATGATATATGGTGGGGTCCGGATAGGACCCCACGATGGCCTACCCCTAACCCCGCCCCTAAACCTACCCGTCACTGGGGTTAAGACCAATCAGGGACGATGGCCTACCCCTAACCCCGCCCCTAAACCTACCCGTCACTGGGGTTAAGACCAATCAGGGACGATGGCCTACCCCTAACCCCGCCCCTAAACCTACCCGTCACTGGGGTTAAGACCAATCAGGGACGATGGCCTACCCCTAACCCCGCCCCTAAACCTACCCGTCACTGAGGTTAAGACCAATCCGGGACGATGGCCTACCCCTAACCCCGCCCCTAAACCTACCCGTCACTGTGGTTAAGACCAATCAGGGACGACCATAGTTCCGAAATGGTATATGGTGGGTTCCGGATAAAAGGAAAGTACCCAAGCAAGAAATGTTGACATGGAGCAGCTAAATCTCCAATCTCCGGGAAAAGTCAGTTTGCAAAAAGAGACCGCTAATGTTACAGAGCTTACAAAACAAGAATCCACTTTGTTTTGGGCTTTTTGGAGATGGCGAGAGTTCATAGTAAAGCATTATCTATTGTAGAGGGTAATTTAATATAGTTGCTGCTGTGCTGGAATTTGTTTTTAAGTAAATATTGTTTATATTATGGATAGCATATAATGTCTTTCATCAACTTGAGATGCTCTCCATCTAAACTAAAGAAACACGCCGACTTTTGGGGACTTCAGCTTATTCACTGTCTCCCTCAGAGTTAGTCCTTCATCCCCTTTTCATATCCGTACATTCCGTAACTTTGTGTGACGCACCCACCGCTATTCTAATTTAGGACAAAGACTGGAAGACTTCCAGTAAATGACTTCAGCTAGCATACATACTGCTCCCAATAAGTGACAAAATAAAGCCAACATTTTTCTATCTATATGTTGTGATTTCAGTGTCTACAAATAACAAGGTCATATGAGACACATGCATCTTTTGTTATAACAGTATACCTACTGGGAACTATATTCTCAGAAGGCGAAGCACTGCTACTTGGGGCAGAGCAATTTGCTCGCAGCACCTGCGCTAATCACTCCGCCCAAGTAGCAACTCCATTGTTTTAGTAAACTGCTGCCCTCTACTGTAGCTGCAGTGTTAGTTCAATACTTACAGGGGTGCTCTCACTTATTCCTCCAGAAACTAAATGGAGCAAAACACTATCCAATAAATAACTAGCTATATGGATTTCAGCAGTTTAACTGGAAAACCTTGTCGCTGCCACACCAGCAGTCAATTTTAAAACATTGCAAATATTCAAATCTGAATTGGACATTTGAAATATATGGGAAAATAATTATTTGAAAAACATTGTTTATTTTTTTTTTAGGTTGGATCTTTTGCGACACTTCTATTTTTTATATGTATCATTTTGAAGACATGATGGGCACACACTCACTGAAATGGCATTAAAAAGGTGTCATGTGACTGACTGACCTGACCCAAACACAACGGTACAATGACAGAAAAATCAAAAACCTTACACATAAACAATAATTGTGTAACAGCTTTCCATTAAGCTGCTCTGGTATTGGCAAAAGGAGTGAGCAAGTAATTACTTGTATAAACTCCATGAATGAGATATAAGATGCAACCAATTTTTTTATTTCTTGTGCTCTAATTGATACATGTTGCTTCCAATTAGCTTCTTGTGCTGTTTCATTCTTAGTTGTTCAAACATACTAATGGTAAATTCATACCTTGCCTTGCATATACAGCGAACGTACTTGTCCATATTCCATTTGTCCTTGAATATCGCTCTTTATCAGTGAAGCATGGTTAAGCACCATTAAACTCAATCCAACACGAACATCTTAGACATGGTCAGCATGATATTCCATGTAGTACATGGCTTACACGTCCAAAAAACTGTGTGCTTCCCCACTATCAATACACCTGTATCTAATTACCCATGTGCTCCTAATATCAATGTCAGAGTGCCCCCAGTGGACAAAACTATACTTGCATTAGAATGGCTCCTACAAAATAATTTCACAGCTCACAAATTCAGATATTTCAGCCTAAATAACAATAAATTAAGAGAAACATTAATGCTTGTGAACAACAAAAATCCCTAGGGAAAATAGAACTAATATATACGAAACTGTCAGCACTGCAGTCGTGTCTTTTCATTTATCCGAGTTTCACTGATAGGTCATTTCATACATATGTCATCTAAGGTTTCTTATTTCTCTTATGGGATTCACTCTTTGAGAAGATGGACAATATGAATTTTGCAGACTCTTTAGGATTGAAAGTGGATGGTACAATGAGATACTCTCCTGGTTCAAGGTTGAAGAATTTCATCACTTGTCTTGCATTGATGAAGGACCCACTACTTGCAATGGGGCGTTTGCGGTAGTAGAATTTGTCCGGGAGCTTCACATCTTTCATCTAAAAGAAATATAAAATTGTATTCAAGCAACCAGTTTATTTTGTAAATACCATGTAATTCATGCATTTTAAAAGCAAAAGTTTTACACTTTTAAGCTTGAATGATATTTTTACTTGCCTCTGGTGGAATCTGTTGAAGTAGAAAATATAGCACACCATTAAAGTGGAAACCAAAATTACTGTATTTTCTGTGACCCCAATAGAGTTATTTGTTAATACTGACCACAAAAACATAGAAGCCGATGGAATAGTTAGAAACTTCACTTCTGTTTCTCTTCTCATGGTTCTGCATGAGGGACACTAGTATGTTTTCAGGGCACTGACCACTACATTCCTTATCAAGCTCCTCAATCCTCACCCGAAACTGAGGGTTCGTCCAGAAGAGTCTACAAGACGTCCATTGAGTCAGACATTTGAGGTACATGCAGAAGACATACACACACACATTGTATGGCCAATATTATGCATAGACAACTCAAAAAGCATGCACCAAAAGTTGCATGCTGTATCTGATATTTCTATTTATGCATGCTAGCATGTAATTGTATGAAATGCTCACATGCCACTCTCTCTCATTATATATTTATGAGCTACCTTTATTATTGAGGCAGCCACCAGCTGTAGTCCCATCAACCCAGCTGTCTTTGTAACATGTGGAAGTCCATCTGCATACAGAGGAACTGTCCAGAAAATCAGGACTGAGGCAGCAAATATCAATGTCTTCAAAGTTTTTGGTGAAGTCCTCCATTGACATCCTGCAGTAAAATAGTAGTTACTGAAATTATTTGATTCATTAATGCATCAAGAGATCATATCTGAAACTACAGTTAATGCTCACCAGAACTCTCCGTCATTGGCCAATGAACAACACCTGGATTTCTCCTTCTCACTCACATTGTCCCACAGCGATGACCTAAAGTTATGCAAAAGCATTTATTCAAAAAATATTTTTTTATTTCTTAGATCCCCCACAAATATGTCTTGACATGCTGGAAAGTGCCCATTTTGTGGCGCTACTGTTTGTTTATTTTTCACAAGAGTTGCACTTCAGGTAGCCGATTACTATTGTCCACTGCTGCAACTACTTCTGAGAACCACTCCCAAACATTAGATTTAGCAGCCTGACCTTTTTTTCTTTTAATTCCCGACCTCAATTTCTCCCGCACCTCGTACTCCATCTTCACTTTTAGTTCTCCGTTGTTGTTGTTGTCGAGACTGTCGCGGCTGTCGGCGGGAGCTGCTTGGCGCGCTGCCTTCGTGACGTGTCACATGACACCAAAGGTTTGGGAACCTCACGCAAGTTACGTTGCAACGGCAATCGTATTATTGTGTGCTATTTCAGTTAATGCACGTACCGGGTGACGACTGTCGTAACGGCTGAAGTTCCCGGTTCCCGCAGCTGTCGTTTTGTAAGTGGCAGTTTATTTTCGTTGCTTCCGTCGATTTATTGAACGTTTATTGTAGTTTTCTTGCGCGGATTTCAGGGTGGAGAACATCCTTTGCAGTTGCAGCACCGCTGTCTCGTTCCAGTGCGACCTGCAGTGTCTGTGGGGGGACCCGTGCCAAGGAACATCGATCGTATTTCGTGTAACGTATTCCACACGTGGTGTGTCTAAAACTATGTTGATAATACAATTTGTGTTGTATTTGGTTTTGTTGAATTTGTTTGAGACTTCCTAATCATTTCTCCCTGTTGATTTAATTCAAATCAGTTTATCATTTTGTTTACCAGTGATTTTGAATTATTTTGGGTTAATCGTGATTTTTGTAAACCTCATTTGTTTTGTCTTTGGGTATTATAATTGAGGTTTTCTTATAAATGTGAAATTGGTTAATTTGATTTAGTTTTTGAATAGTTTTTTTCTTTCTTTATTTTAATTTGAGTTGATTGATTTGTTTTCTTATAATAGTGTAAAATATTGTTTGTACATTTTGGGTTTTGTTTCATTCATTTACAACATACATTTCTAAGGTGCATTGTATTAAAGTGTGTGTGTGTGTGTTTTATTTTTTTCAATTATTTTTTTATTTTGTTGTCTAGGAGCTGCAGGCCTCTTTGACCGAAAACGTTTTGGCTGTTTATTTGAACAACAACAACAGCATTTTGGGGGCCTGTGCGAGTTTTTATAAACTATAATTTTATCATTTATGTGGTACAAAAACGCTAATTTGTGAAACCGGTGATGTCATTCGCATGTGTACAATGTTCAGTCTATAGGCGTGTAGTGTTTCTTTACAAAGTGACAGCGCCAACTTCTGGCCTGGCATGAATAATACAGCGCTTTTAATCGTTTTTTTGCGAGTCCATGTGAATGTTAATACTTTTGACAACATTGTTGTCTGTATGCACAAAAAGCAAAGTAAAAACGTATACATTTTTAATACGTTTTTGTCTTTTAAATTTTCCCTCAGATTCAAAAAGGCAATGAAGAAACAATAAAGAAAACCTAAAAATTGTGAGATAAAACCACTACTTTAATGAAGAAATGGCAAATGTTTTGGTCACATGCAACCTTCCTCATTGCCTAATACTCAGTGCAGAAGCCATCTTAACATTTAAGGGTTTAGTTGTTCTTCAGATATTCAAGGAATTACCCCCATAACTGATCACCAATTATCCTTCATCTTAAATTAAATAAAAATAAAAAAACACACAAAAACAAATTTTGAATTCATGGGGACTTGACAAAAATAGAAGCTTTCAAAAATGGCAGCATCCATGCAAACCAAAGTAGTGGTATAATTTGAAATTATTAAAATGTTGATGTTTTGATCAAAGAAACCTAGAAAACCTGTTAAGATTTTTTAATATAATGGTCATCTAGTTAATCTAATTCTAAATAATCATCTAGTGGTACAAACAAAGAATGACGCTTGATCGGTGTTGAGATTAGTGAACCTATTTCATATGACTCTTACTTGTCACTCCAGTCACCGTTCCACTCGCCTTTTCCCCAAGGGTTCAACACTCTCACCAGCCGAACTGTTTTTTTCGGCATGTTACCTGTAGAATACAACATGACATGACACTTTTATACAGAATATGCCATTTCACCGGATATTTTGAAACAAACTATTTACCTCAGCACTTGTCTAAACACAATGCTTTGAGATACATAAAGTACAAAACATTATTTCAAGAAACTTCTCTTGCAAAATCACAGGCTTGACATAAAAGATACACAGGAATGAATTTAAGCTGAACAAAGGACAAATCAAAGTGTGGAGCACATAATGAATGTACCTGAATGCAATTAGTAAATAAATAGGCTACACAATAACAAAAACTGAGCCAGTGATAAGCGTTGATCCTGGTGAGATGGAGGAGGAGCAGGAACCGGACATACTGAGCCAGTGATAAGCGTTGATCCTGGTGAGATGGAGGAGGAGCAGGAACCGGAGTCACCCCACAGTTACCAGAACTTCCATGCTCGAAATACTATACCTCGCAAAGTTTTTTTTGATCTGCTGCAAACTAGGAGGCTGAGTGGGGGCAGTTTGACGAGGATGTTGAGGCTACACCAGATGCATCATGCAGAGGAGAAGTTGATCAGCAATTGAAGTGGATGAGCATTCAAATCATCAGCATCGGTGCAGAGAGATTCGGGATCAAAGTGCCAAAGGCTCAGAACAAAGCTCAGGAATCTCCCAGCTCAGAAAAGACCTAAAGGCCCTAAACTGTCAGTATAAGAGTGCGAGCGAGGAGGAAAAGCCAGCCCTGACAGAGCTCCGGGACATCCTAAGGCAAAAAAGTTCTCTCTATACGGCGGGCTAAGAGGTACAGCAGGAGAGGCAAGAGAGAGCTCACAAGCAAATTGCCTTTGTTGCAAATCCCATAACTTGCGAGCTGGGTCTGGCGGAGATCCTGAGGAGCATTGCTCTGTATGGGCACAACAACAAGCTCCAGCTTCCTTTTACTGGCCTGACCGAGGAGTTTAAAGTCACCAGAGCCAGGTAGGTGTTGCTTTACAGGGACTCAGCTGACACCAGAGTCTCTTCAGCAAGCATCACGGTCAGAACTGGGTGGAAATGGCAAGCGCAAGAGGCAGTCGACCAAGGAGAAGCAAGAGTGTGACAGTTGGCTCGGTAGCAGTGGGAAGAGCCGGTCTGCAGGTAGCCACACAAAACCACGCTACAACAAAGCTCAAGGACGAGAAAGACGCCAGATGGGGCAGGGAGAGATTCGTCGATTCATCTAATTAGGACAGTGGGTTAGGGTTAGCCTGGGCCAATTGGAATCATACAGTTGCCCGGAAGATTACCTGGACAGAACTATGGAAATCTGAACCCGCAAAACTTAAGTTCTTGATCCAGTCGGTGTATGATGTCCTCCCAAGCCCATCATATCTGGGGTCTAGCAGAAACATTTACATGCCCTCTGTTCCCAGCTCCTGGTTTCCTGGAGCATGTCCTAAGTTGCTGCCCTAAAGCACTAGGAGAGGGGAGGTACATTTGGCGCCATAACCAGGTGCTGAAGGTAGTAGCGGACACCATTTGCACCGCAATCCGTGAGTCTAAACATCAAGTCCCAGTGAGGCACAACATCTCCTTTCTCAGGGCAGGGGAGAAATCTCAGGGAGAACATCTGACACAATAAAGCAAGTTGTACTAGTGAAGCTTACTGTCCTTTGGAAGAAGTGGATGGAGGAAGCTTTCGAAAGCATCTATCTATCCAGTGGTGAAGTCTATGTGATACGCAGGTATACGCCGTATGCCCACTAGGAAATGTCAATGATCTCTCTACACCCACTTTCAAAAAGCGAGTGGATTCGAAGAACTTTCATTCATAAATTCACCCCACCCGCCGTGACGTCTGTTTGGGCAGCAACACGGATCGAATCGCGGAATCCAGCAACAAATGTTACTTAGCCTACTGTAAACAAAATGGATTTTGAATGAAAAATGTCATGCAAAAATGTTTTACATGAAAAATTTTGAATGAAAGAGCTTTTATGAGTCACTTCACAAGATTTTACCATTTCATGGGGTGTACTGGTATATCACAGTATACAGAATACAAAAAAACTAGACCACACCACTGCATCTATCCGTATGTGTGTCTGTCTGTCTGTCTAATCTGTTGGCACTGTAATCTGACATTTGCTTTTGTGCAGTCTTACCTTGTAAACCCCAGTCACTGTATATGCATGGCCTTGAACGATGCCATTGGGTAATACTGTGTTTTCAGATGTTTTCTAATATGGTATGAAAAACAGACATTGAATCAATAATTCGCACGGTGAAGTATGTATCAGGAAATAGGAAAAGATTGTCTTGTCTTGCTAATGCTCTACATTGTTTCCTACATCTTACATTTTCAAAATGTTCACTATAGTAATTTGAATTTAATTGAACATTGAAATCTTTAATGCACAATACTTCAGTTCCAGTGTTTCAGATAGACATAATCAGACGATAATCTGTCAAGGTAATGAAAGGACAAGCCTGAGCTCACTGCTTACCCCAGAAAGGTGCCACAGGCCATCAGAGCCTTTGCTTTTTCTGCACGGTTCATCAGGCTCCACAAATCAATGAAAGCTTTTGCTGTTTCATAGTGCACATGGACGCCACCAGTGAAGTCCAACAGCGCCTCAGACACAAGACCAGCATGCATGTCAGCATAGGAGCCGCACACCCTGTAAAAGCCATTCTACATTTCAATACAGTGGACCAACAAGCCTTTAATGAGTGATTCTGTGGGATTGCTTAAATTGTTGATGATTAAAATTAACCGAGGGGTCCAATCATACTCCTGTAGGAACACTGTCCTGCAGAGTTCAGATCCAACCCCAATTAAACACACCAGCTAATCAAGATCTAACTAGGCACACTAGAAAAGCAGGTGTGTTGAGGCAAGCTGGAGCTTAACTCTGATAATATTTGGTAGCAATTTATGGTTACACTCTATTGTACAGTGTCCTTATGTTAAATGTACTATAGTACCATTGTATTAAAAGTAAATGATGTATAATTGCATGCAAGTAAATCCTAATCCTAACATCCTATTTTTTCTCAGTAGTTCAATTTATAATTACACTGTAACAATGGCACCTTAAAATAAAGTGTAACCAACTTTATTTACAGTCTTGTCCCCTATGTACATACCTATTAAAGCAATTGTGTAATAACTAGCTACTAACCCTGAACCTACCCCTAAACTTAACCGTTACCCATGAACAGTTACCTAATACAACCACTAGTGCTGTCTTGGGTAACTACACTATAAGTACACATACTGTAAAATCAAGTGTAACCTAATATTTGTATGTTTAATAAACAAACATTATTTTATACTATAAAATAATAATCGTTTTAAGAATAAACCTACTTGGCATAAGCTTTCTCCAGCAAGGCAGGCCAAAACTCATTAGATGTTTTTGAATAAACAAAAATGAGCTCGCCATCGATTGTTGGCAGATTGTCATCAATGACAACGTCAATCCATTTCCCAAACCTCCAGAACTAAATGAATAAAGCAGAAGATTTAAGCCTTAAACTAATCGTTTGATTAAATAAGATGTATTTAAGTTAGTTTGGAGAAGAACTCACTCTAAAGTGAAATATCCCTGCATAATCTTCACCAAATGACTGTCCATCTGGCATGACCTGGTCCATGACATCCTCCTGAAAGGTTAAAGCTCCAACTGAAGCAAGAAACCAGCAGTTTCCTAAGGTAAAAGCACAAACATTAGCAAAAATTGATCCTTCAACAAAAGGCAAAATATAGAGTGATGCTATTTACTGCATTGATACAGTATCATTCAAAACCAACACTTACTGGGGTATGTAAATAAACAGATATAAACATACCTAAATAAGATCCTTGGCAATAGTCAAACCTGGAAACCCCCTTAACAATGAGTTGAGGGTCTGTCACTATTTTCTAAAAGAGAGAGATGCATTACATTACTACAATGGAATTTGCCCAAAGAATTTGGGAACACCAGTAGTCGTTTAGACTCTAATTAACAAAGTAACAATAACAAAGGCATAAATAACAAAGGCATAGCTTGATGATGCCGTCACTGAATGTGGAATCATGGGAGGTGTTCTTCACCTCAACAGCCGATGGAAAGCAGTCCAACGGGACTGATGATTGAGCTAATGTATTGATTTTATTAACATAACTGTGGTATGAAGCAGGGCGGGGCCGAGAGCCGTGGGACATTTTCCCTTGCTGTTTTTATTAAAGTTACATTTAGAGTTCACCTCCTTTCCTGAACTTAAACTTTGTTACAGTTATGTTTGATCACTTAAATTCCCCTACTTTTATTTGCTGAATTACTTCTCATACAGGTCACTTTATCTGAGAAAAATAAAAAATTGTGGGGTGTAACAGCGCTTTTTTACAATCTTACTAAAATACATTTAAGTGTGTTGAAAGTTATGTTAACGTTACTCTGTGCGTTCGCTCGATGGCTGGTATGAGACACTTGTTGCAGATTGCAGTAACTTAGATCGATATCAGAATATCATATTATTATATTATAAATGGAATTATCATATTATAAATGGAATGCACTTCCTTTTAAAATATATTGTATGGTAGAGAAAATGTTGACTAAAAGCTCTTTCTGATTATACTTGAATAAATGACATTGTCTCTGAGGCATGGTACAAACATGTTACTCGTGGTAAATCAAGAAAACAAGAGATCCAAGCAGTAAGACTAACCGCGTTGAACTGTATAACAAGTATTAGTTTTCTGTCAATAAAAGTATCCAAACAGTTGCTCACCTATCTAAAACATATAATAGATTAAGGCATAATAATTATTAACACATAACATGTGTTACAATATATTAAAACGTCTTCTACTACTAACATGGATATGTCATTGACAGACGACATAATGACAAGGGCCGTTACACTGTTGAAATACCTGATTTCTCTTGATTTAAACATTGTAGGAAACATGTCAACAAAATTGTTTTAGTGGTTTAAGGACATTTTAAAAATCGTACATACTGTGCCTTTAAGATGCCTTGCCACAATTAAATAAAAATATGTTGGGAAATGCTACAGATAAATCTGTTCTTATAAGCCTTAAGAGACATTTTGCAACATTTGAATGATAGCACGTATACTCAACAAGTTGTTTAGACTTACTGATGGCCTCAACCATTTGATTTGTTCCATATTCAATCCAAGTTTCTTCTTTGGGTCAATGGAGCTGCTGTCTGAAGGGAACTTCTCATCAACATATCTCCTTTTATTGGTGAGGGAGATCTTCTTCAACTCCTGGTAGTCCTGATCCAAGAATTTCAGGGGACGTCAAGAGTGCCTGTATTGTCTGTTTTGGGCTGTTCATCCCTGGCTATTCTGTTCACATGAGGTGGTGGCATTTTTACAGCTGAAAAAAAAACAGGTTTTTAGGAAAAAATATAAAGAGGAACCCAGATTAAAATTTCACACCTGCCATCTGTTACTGATAAGATGACACAATATGCTATAATATGATTTTCTTCTCCTTTTGGAAGACACATATTGATTGCTTTTAAGAGACTAAGAATATAATTAGTGATTCAGTTTTTAAGATATAAATGATAAACTTCACCTTTAAGGATAACAACTCACCTTTGAGCAGTTTTCTCTGACTATGGCCGATTCTTCTTTGTTTTGCCCTAGGCTCTGGGATCCCGAGCTCAGAGCGAATGATGTTTTCAGGAAGGGTGTAGAGCAGTGTGAAGGTTTTGTTTTGCTCAGGCACACTATTACGCAAACTAAAAAAGACTTCCAAATGTCCCACCTGTGCAGTTGCTTAACAGTTCCACCGAATATAGCCCTAACTCTAAAAAATGGGTAACACTTTACAATAAGGTTCATTTATTAAACATTAGTTCATGCATTAACTAACATGAACTAACCATTTGTTACTGTATTTGTTATTCTTTGTTAATGTTAGTTAATACAAAACTAACTTTTCATTGTTTGTTCATGTTTGTTCACAGTGCATTAATGAATGTTAACAAGATTTTAATAAAGTATTAGTAAATGTTGAAATTAACATTACCAAAGATTAACAAATGCTGAAGAAGTATTGTTCATTCTTAGTTAATGTTAACTAATGTAGTAACTAATGAACCTTATTGTAAAGTGTTACCAAAAAATGTAATATGCAAAAGAGCACAGAAAGCGTTCAAGAACTCCAAATGTATTTTTAAGATTGTTGCTACGCCAATTAGTGTTTAGACGCAAAGGTTTGTTAGTTTGGTTGATAAGATCACAAAAGGTCACTCAATAATGACCATAATTATGAACAGTAGCCTAACTAAGAACACCATGGCATCGGTCTAACATCAAACTACATAAAACTTAGAATTCATCTATAGAAATAAAATTAAACAAATAAAAATACAATTAAGACAGTAACATTCCAATCCTTTTATTAAATTTTTTTTTAGGTGGAGCAGTTATAATTCAGCACAATAGAATACGTAGGCTATTGTTGTGTCCTGCTGAAACAGGCAAGTACAGCCCTTATCTATTCAGCTTTTTCTGACATGATCATTTTATTGAAAGAACAATGAATCGATACTATAGTCACATAACTGAAACTTTGCCTGAATTACTCACTGATGCCAGACTGAACAGAGCACCACAACTTAAAAATATTGCAACAGAAAAATAATTCTACAGGCAATAAAATAGATTATTTCAACTTATAGAGGAACCACTTGTTTTGATATACTGTATATTTTTTGAATAAGTCAAATTCTTATTAGGCATTAGCCTTATCCTCAATGTATTATGCTATGTTGCGCATTAAATATAGATAGTTACCTCAAAATGGAAATTCTGTCATAATTTACTCACCGTCAAGTTGTTTCAAACCGATTCCGGCTTTCTTTCTTCTGCGTAATACAAAATATATTTTGAAGAATGTTAGAAAGACAGTTTTGAAGTACACAACCAAACAATGAAAAAAAAGCTTGTAATCCGGACTGTAACATTGACTTCCCTGTCGTCGAGAAGAAAGCAGGACTTCTTTTAAACTCTTTTTCCTGCATTAGCTCTATCACTTAGAAAAAGCTATCCTTATATTAACTCGTGTTTTTTGTAATCACGTTTCCTTTTACGATCTATTTTTTGAACTTTTCTGGCGACGAGGATTTGCAATGCAGCCTTTTAAACTTGCCGGGCCACAAGCGCCTCTCACACTGCTGCTCCTCAACATCAGTCACGTCACGTTGGCTCTGAAGAAAACGCGCTGTGGAAACGCGCCTAGTACTTTTTGTCCACATGGAGGCCTCCGTGGTCCCATGTATATAAAGATAATGAATTCTTCGTTTACGAGGGTAAGTCAGATAATTGGCAGAGGTATTTGTACACCACGGATGACATATTTATGAATAAAAATATTGATTTTAAATAATAAATTACATAAAAAGTTACACATAGTCCCTTTAATGAAACTATTTGAGATCAAATTAACGCTATATATTTTAATTTAAATTACAGATATGTAATCTTCGGACTATTTCTAATTGTTCTCAGTTGTTTTGCTTTATTACCAGAATCAATATTTGGCTCGTTCTTAGTTAGCCCCGTTAGCCTGCGTCTGGATTGAGAATGAGGAGTCACGTGGCGATTTGGGAAGGGCTCTGAGCCGGTTCGGCCATGATGGTAGGATACGTGTATCGGTTACCAGACGGCAACGCCTTTAGAACCCTATGTTAGAACCCCACAGAGACGGGACTAAACATTCCAGAGCTCTTTAATTTCCGCGCATTTATTATTTTCGCGCATTTATTATTTTAGCAGGACAGAGACGGATCTAAGAATACGAGAAAAAAGGAAGAAAGTAAAGCAATGCAAAAAGATAAGGCGAAAGAAAAGGGACCTTACAGGAACAAACTCACACTAAGCGCAAAACCGCTGTATTTGGAGATGCAGCATCAATATATTTGTTCTTTTGCACTAATAACAGTATTATTATTTTATTATTATTACTTATGTTGTCCATGAAACTTATATTGTCCAAATATACATATATTTCAGTTCTCAATAAATATTGTTAAGCCATATCAAGTTGACATTATTCAAAGAAATAAAAAAGTAATGAACAAGGCACTCAAACAACACTTTTGCGTATGTTCGTTAAGGCACAGCAAACAGTGAAAATCGTATACTAAAGGCATCAGCCAACCGTGCAATCCAGCGTCTCCTGTCAGATACTCTCCCTGATGCTGTGTCCATTTCAGTAACCTAAAAAACTGTATTCCATTGTTCCTATGTTTTCCATATGTCTCGTGTGAGTTACTGGAGGAGTTTTTAACGCAGCAGTGACTTCCAGGCATGGTAAAACAGTGCGGAATTGCGAGAATCTCCTCTACTACCGAGCTAAAAACACACGTAAACAATACTGGTTTTGCCGTGGGAATCCAACCAACATGGCGGAGAGGGGAGGGGCTTTGTACAATGACGTCAACTCCTCATTCTCGTCTCTCTCTTAAATTATCGTGTTTTGCCCGAGATTAGTCATGTCTGTCTGCTAGATGTATTTTGTTTGCCAAGCAAAATTTTATATTTTAGCTGGTTTAACATATAAATTTGTTAAATATCCATTCAGTCATGGCGTAGCCAGAAGTCCCGAGTGAAATTGTTGTAATATTAATCGTAAATTTTTTAATAATAACTTTAATAAATAAAGTTTCTTCCAATTTTAGAGCTAATATAGCATACATAAACCCCAAGACATTTTAGTTAATGCTCATGCTCTCCAAACATTACCTAAAATTCACATATAATAAATTAAATACTTGAAGTGAACATATGGCGTCATTCGTGAAAACAAATTTGAAATAAACTTTTGCCAATAATGAAAAGACAAGCGTTTTGGCATTACAATTCTGTCATTAGCTTATAGCATCAACAGGGGCAATGGTGAGGAACCTGACAATCTCTGACACCGGAAAGACATTGATGATTTGGTGATGATTTAGTTACAAAACCAGAGACGTTAACCTGAATCTGACTCATACCAGGTCAAGTCGTCAAATAGACGCATTTAAGACTCATGTTACAGGTGTACACAGCGATACTTTCTCGGCTGATCTCAGTAAATGCTCTCAGATTTCTACATGGGTTTTTTGTGAATGTCATGTCCATTGTTTTAGTAAACTGCTGCCCTCTACTGTAAGAAACACGTAATTGCAGTCAGTGTTAGTTCAGCACTGACAGGGGCACTTCACTTATTCCTCCAGAAACTAAATGGAGCAAAACACTATCCAATAAATAACCAGTTTTATGGATTTGGAGCAGTTTTCAAGTCTTATAGGATATTAAATACTAAAATTGTATTGATATTATAATTATAAAAATTGTATAACATTATAATTAAAATAGATATTTGAAATAATATACCATACATTATTTCAAATGTCTATTATAATATTTTAATTTTAAATAGTTTTTTGAAAAACATTGGGGTTTTTTACGGTTCACCATTTATATATATATATATATATATATATATATATACACACACACACACACACACACACACACACACACACATATATATGTATGTATATATATATATAAATAAATGTGACTAATAACATTAATTCCACAGCTCACAAATTCAGATATTAAATATTTATATATTTAATAACAATAGTTTAGGAGACACATTAATGCTTGTGAACAACAAAAATCCCCAGGGAATATAGAACTGATATATGAAACTGTCAGCACTGCAGTCGTGTCTTTTTATTTATCTGAGTTTCACTGATAGGTCATTTCATACATATTCATAAAAGTAATTGTGTGCAAAAGAAAGAAGCTTTTGCCAGAAGAAGACCCATCGAAACAGTGCCTTTATATTAAATATGGGAGTTTAAAGCAGTGTTGCGGACATGCATTTTATTTTATTTATTCTTTTCCATTTCACATGTCATTTCAGGTTTCTTATTTCTCTTATGGGACTCACTCATTGAGAAGATGGACAATGAGTTTTGCACAATCTTTAGGATTGCACAGACTCATCATCTGTAAGCAAAATAAAAAATGCAAAGCAAAAACCTTTACTTTGTCATGTAAACATACCTTCAGATTCAAAAAGGCATGCACACTCTAACAATGAAGGAAAGTGACAGCTGCGAGATAAAACTACTTCAATGAAAAAACAGCAAATATTTTGGTCACATGTAATGTTTCTCAATGCCATTGCCTAATAAGATCCATCTTTAAAGTGCTCTAAACAATGTCACACGTCTTATTAGGCTGAAACATTTTTTTGGTCACATACTGGAAACATCTTATCACTATCTGCTAGCTGTCTGTCCCCTTGAACACACTGTAAAAAAAAGAGGAAAAAAGTAGACAGCCCCCAGGCTCCCGAAGCGGCAAGAAAAACAAACTGGTTCAAACCTGCACCAAGAAAGATAACAAACAGTGTTTTCCCGCGAATAACCGACAAGAATGATTTGGGGGTGGGGATTGGGGGATCTAGTGCGCGTGCATCAATGTTTGGGGAGCGGAGGAGAAGAGTAGTATGAAGAGGGAAGTTAGCAATCAGGAGATATGCCTAAACAACGTCAATGACTAATGTTTCGACACACGACCAATGAGACGACGTTCCGATAGAACAAGTAGCAAAGAAGAAGGAAAAGGAGAAGGAATGCTGGGTTATTCTGATATTTCAAGGATATTACCCCAGATATATATATATATATATATATATATATATATATATATATATATATATATATATATATATATATATATATATATATATATATATATATATATATATATATATATATATATATATATATATATATATATATATATATATATATATATATATATATATATATATATATATATATATATATATATATATATATATATATATATATATATATATATATATATATATATATATATATATATATATATATATATATATATATATATATATATATATATATATATATATATATATATATATATATATATATATATATATATATATATATATATATATATATATATATATATATATATATATATATATATATATATATATATATATATATATATATATATATATATATATATATATATATATATATATATATATATATATATATATATATATATATATATATATATATATATATATATATATATATATATATATATATATATATATATATATATATATATATATATATATATATATATATATATATATATATATATATATATATATATATATATATATATATATATATATATATATATATATATAAAAAACTTATTGTATCAGATTAACAAAAGATGTTTTCATTTATCTGGAGTTTCACTGATAGGTCATTTCATACATATGTCATCTAGGTTTCATATTTCTTCTTATGGGATTCACTCTTTAAAAAGATGGACAATATGAATTTTGCACACTCTTTAGGATTGAAAGTGGCCGGTACAATGAGATACTCTCCTGGTTCAAGCTTGAAGAATTTCATCACATGTCTTGACTTGATGAAGTTCTCACTACTTGCAATGGGCGTTTGCGGTAGAAGAACTTGTCTGGGAGCTTCACATCTTTCATCTAAAGGAGAATGAAATATAAACTTGTATTCAAGCAACCAGTTTATTTTGTAAATACCATGTAATTACATGCATTTTAAAAGCATTAAGTTGAACACTTTTAAGCTTGAATTAACTATATGTTTTACTTGCCTCTGGTGGAATCTGTTAAAGTAGAAAATAGAATAGCACACCATTAATAAGTGGAAACCAAAATTACTGTATTTCTGACTCCCAATAGAGTTATTTGTTAATACTGACCGCAAAAACATTGAAGCCGATGGAATAGTTAGAAACTTCACTTCTGTTTCTCTTCTCATGGTTCTGCATGAGGAGACACCAGTATGTTTTCAGGGCACTGACCACTACATTCCTTATCAAGCTCCTCAATCCTCACCCGAAACTGAGGGTTCAGTCGCAGAAAGAGTCTACAAGACGTCCATTGAGTCAGACATTTGAGGTACATGCAGTAGAACACAACACACACACACACCATATGCCCAATATTATGCATAGATAAAAGGCATGTTGCATGCTGTATCTAATATTTCTATTCATGCATGCTAGTATGTAATTGTATGAAATGCTCACATGCCACTTTCTCTCATTAAATGTTATGAGCTACCTTTATTATTGAGGCAGCCACCAGCTGTAGTCCCATCAACCCAGCTGTCTTTGTAACATGTGGAAGTCCATCTGCATTCAGAGGAACTGTCCAGAAAATCAGGACTGAGGCAGCAAATATCAATGTCTTCAAAGTTTTTGGTGAAGTCCTCCATTGACATCCTGCAGTAAAATATGAGTTACTGAAAATATATTTGATTCATTAATGCATAGAGATCATATCTGAAACTACAGTTAATGCTCACCAGAACTCTCCGTCATTGGCCAAATGAACGACACCTGGATTTCTCCTTCTCACTCACTTTGTCCCACAACGATGACCTAAAGTTATGCAAAAGGTTATATTAATAGAAATGTTATCTTTATTTATTCAAATTGTTAATTTATGTTTCAGTATTTTATTTATCTTGGAGTGGATCCTTTACATTTCACGACAGGTTGTATATTCTGTATAACTGTGTATGTGACAAATAAAAATCTTGAATGTTGAATCTTGAAAACATCAGCAAATAAAGAGGAAAAAAACTGATATACTTTTGAACTGAATAAGCTTCTATGTTATAATTAGTATTTTTCTAAAAGGGTATAGTCAAATTTTCCATGGCAAAGAATTAAATACCAGAAAGGATGGAAATATAGTTAGCAGTCAATTTAAAATCCATTTTAACATTGTTTAACCATCTTTTGATATATTATCAAACACTATTTCTCTCATTTTAAAAAGGCTGAAATGTTTTAAAGTAACCATAGCACAAAACATCAGAATCCATCAACTCTTTTTAAAAGTAATTGATGTCTGTGCTTTGTTCCCCACCCAAATGATGCCGATTTCTCAGAAGATGATGTCACTAAAGAACTGGCTATTGTTGTCAAAGGTATATTCTATTACAAAAGACTGACTAAAGGCAACAAAAGCTCATTCATTCAAAATATCCTTCAGTGAATGAGAGTTAGCAGATTCTGGCGATATGAATGACAGTGACCGTTGATTTAACTCATGCAAATGAAAAAACAAAAGCACTTTTAACTGGTAACCTCCAACGAAATAATCTACGTTAGTGTGAACATTCCTTAACAAGACTAGACAAGAACTAGAAACGTTTTGACGGTTTATTTATATGACAACAGCGTTTTTGGGGGCTTGTGCAAGTTTTTGAAAACGATAATATTATAAGTTCTGTGTACAGTACGTTTTGGTCACATGAAGCGTTTCTCAATGCCATTGCCTAATAAACAATTCTCAATGCAGGAGCCATCTTTACATACGGTTTTGGTTATTCTTCAGATATTCACTGGAATTACCCCAAAAATATAAAATTGATCACCAATTGCTATCATCTTGATTGAAATTGAAAAAAATAATAATTGTATTCATAGGGACTAAAAATAGCAGCTTTCAAAAATGGCTAAGTAGTGGTATAATTTAAAATGAATTATTAAAATGTTGATGTTTTGATTAAAGAAACTTAGAAAAAAAAGGTATTCAGCTTGGTGAGTTTAATATTTGATTTAATATATACCACATATGATGGGGACATGATTACTTTTAAAGATTTACAGTTTGAAAGCTAACAAGCTAACTGAAAAACTTTATTTAGCATACTAAACTCTCAAACCTGATTAAGACCTTTTATTTATTTATACTTAATATAAGTCATGAATCATCTGGTGGTACAAGTAAAGAATGATGCTTAATCAGTGTCTATAATTTCATTTGACTCTTACTTGTCACTCCAGTCACCGGTCCACTCGCCTTTTCCCCAAGGGTTCAACACTCTCACCAGCTGAACTGTTTTTTTCTGGCATGTTACCTGTAGAATACAACATGACATGACACTTTTAATGCATAAATACAGAATATGCCATATGCCATTTCACCTGGGATATTGTGAAATAACCTATTTACCTTAGGACTGAAGTGTCTAAACACAATGCTTTGTACAAAACATTTTTTCAAGAAACTTTCTTGCATAATCACAGGCTTAACATAAGAGCCACACATGAATACGAACTGAACAAAGGACATACCAAAGTGTGGAGCTCATCCTGAATACAGCTGAATGCAATTAGTAAATGAATACTGGTGTCCACAATAACAAAAATGGTTAATATGAGAAGCAAGTATTGATGTAGTTCAGGGGTGTAGAGTCACAAATGATTTACTCTTATCGTCCGAATCATGGTTGTATCTCGCTATTAGTGTTATTTGATCTTAGTGCTGTATTTGATACCATTGACCACAACATTCTTTTAAAAAGACTGTTGGCATTAGTGGAATTGCACTAGCATGGTTTAAAACATACTTGTAGCAGTAAATTTGTCTTATTGGTCAAAAGTACAGTATGGCATACCACAAGGCTCAGTACTGGGACCGCTGCTGTTCACCCTGTACATGCTACCATTAGAAGATATCAATAGGAAACATGGAATTAGCTTTCACTATTATGCCGATGATACTCAGCTGTATATTTCTTCAAAACCTAGACTAAAAATCTCTTTGACCTAGCATTCACACAATACCTTATTGTCTACCATTTTTCATGTGAAACGCCATCAGCGTTTATCACAGTGTTCGCTTTAAAGTCTGTTAGCGGCCACTAATTTAATAACAAATTATAATTTCACCAGAAGGGAATCAATCAAAACTAACTTTAGCTGGAAAATAATATTATTCAAGAACTGCTATAAAACCAAACCAATCTCTGAGTATTACTTTATATTATATTAAGTTTATCTCTGTTATCTCTTTTCTGTTGTTAACAGCACTGTGTAAATGGGGATGACTTGACTTGACAATAGTATGTAGATCAAACCTGCAGAGTTCAGATCTAACCCTAATCCAACACACCCATCTGTAATTATCAGAGCGCTCCTGAAGATCTAAAATAGCTGGTTCTGTTGTGTTTGATCAGGGTTGCAGTTGAACTTTGCAGGACGATAGATCTTCTAGGAACTGGATTTGGCACCCCTGTTGTAGTTAAACAGTTGTCTTTCTATAAAAATCAACCTCAGGCTTATTAAAAACTTTCCCACATGGTTACATGTGAAGACAGGTCCCAGAACAGAGCCTGAAGGGCACTACTCAGGAATGCAACACAAAGTTAAAGTGCAGGAGGTTTTGAAACTTCAAATGGACTGGAAATGATGCAATGGAAAAGTGATGCTCCTATGGAGAACAAATTCAGAATTGCTAGACAGCAAGATTTTTAAACCCTAGTGGGTTATACTTGCAGTTACATCTAGGAAAAGAATGCACTATTCTTGCTTTCCAATAAGTAATAAGGCAAGTATCTGCTGTCTGTATCTATCTATATTATCTGTATCTATATCTATCTATCTATCTATCTATCTATCTATCTATACATCTGTCTGTGCTGTCTAATCTGATGGCTCTGTGATCTGACATTTGATTCTGTGCAGTCTTACCTTGCTAAACCCCAGTCACTGTATATGCATGGCCTTGAACAATGCCATTGGGTAATACTGTGTTTGCAGATGTTTTCTAATATGGTATGAAAAAAAAGACATTGAATCAATAATGCAAGCCCAATGAAATATGTATCAGGAAATAGGAAAAGATTATATACTAATGCTCAACATTGTTTCCTACAAAAAACATTTTAGTGTTCTCTATAGTAATTTGTATCTAATTGAATATTTGAAATCTTTGCAAAAAACTTCAGTGACAGAGCTTTAGATGGACATGGTGATAATCTGTCACGGTAATGAAAGGACAAGACTAATGTCACTGCTTACCCCAGAAAGGTGCCACAGGCCATCAGAGCCTTTGCTTTTGCTGCACGGTTCATCAGGCTCCACAAATCAAAAGACGTTTTTGCTGTTTCAAAGTGCACGTGGACGCCACCAGTGAAGTCCAACAGCGCCTCAGACACAAGACCAGCGTGCATGTCAGCATAGGAGCCGCACACCCTGTAAAAGCCATTCTACATTTCAATACCGTGGACCAACAAGCTTTCAATGACTGATTCTGGATTACTCTAAATTGTTTGATGATTAAAATCAGACCAGATGGGCCCAATCCTGCTCCTGTAGGAACACTGTCCTGCAGAGTTCAGATCCAACCCCAATTAAACACACCAGCTAATCAAGATCTAACTAGGCACATAAACAAACATGCTTTGAAAGTAGTATGATTTTAAGAATAAACCTACTTGGCATAAGCTTTCTCCAGCAAGGCAGGCCAAAACTCATTAGATGTTTTTGAATGAACAAAAATGAGCTTGCCATCGATTGTTGGCAGTTTGTCATCAATGACGACGTCTATCCATTTCCCAAACCTCCAGAACTATATGAATAAAGCAGAAGGTTTAAGGACTGATCATTTGATTAAAAAAAGATGCATTTAAGTCATTTTGAAAAAGACCAAAGAACTCACTCTAAAGTGAAATATCCCTGCATAATCTTCACCAAATGACTGTCCATCTGGCATGACCTGGTCCATGACATCCTCCTGAAAGGTTAAAGCTCCAACTGAAGCAAGAAACCAGCAGTTTCCTAAGGTAAAAGCACAAACATTAGCAAACATAGATCTTTTATTGAGTAAACAAAGAACATTCTGGTCTATATGGAGTGATGTGATTTACTGTATAGATACAGTATAATTCAAAATCAACACTTACTGGATTATGTAAATAAACACAGATATAAACATACCTAAATAAGATCCTTGGGAATAGTCAAACCTGGAAACCCCCTTAACAATGAGTTGAGGGTCTGTCACTATTTTCTAAAGAGAGAGATTCATTAAATTAATACATTATACAATGACATTTGCCCTAAGATTTGGGAACACCAGAAGACATTTAGACTCCTATAATGTATTTTGAATATGCTTTTAAGACACTTAAAGGCACAGTACGCCTGTGATACATTTGAGTGTGTTGAAAGTTATGTTGACTGTTACTCTGTGCATTCACTCGATGGCTGGTATGAGACACTTGTTGCACATTGCAGTAACTTAGATCGGATATTAGAATATAATATATTAAAAGCTGTTGCTAAATGACATGCACTTCATTTTAAAATATATTGTATGGTGGAGAAAATGCTGTACTGTTACTACAAGATCTTTTTGATTATGCCATGTTAGCCACTTGACAAAATAGCATTGTCTGTGAGTCATTGTACAAACATGTTACTCGCGGTAAATCAAGAAACAAGATTTTCAAGCAATGGGACTAACTGCGTTGAACTATATAACAATTAGTTTGCTGTCAGTAAAAGTATCCAAACAGTTTCTATTAATAAAACTCATATTAAAGCACAATAATTATCAAACACATATTATAAACAATATAACACAGAGCAATTCCAAGAGGGTCCTCATACTTTAATTATGGTCCTCACACACACTCGTGCCATAATTAAGGCGTCTTATACTGGTGATATGGATATGTCATTGACAGACAACATAATGACAAGGGCCGTTACACTGAAATACTTGATACCTCTTGAAAAAATCATACATACTGTGCCTTTAAGATGCCTTGCCACAATTGTAAATAAAGATATGTTGGGAAATGCTACAGATAAACCTGTTCTTACAAGCCCTAAGAGACATTTTGCAACATTTGATGAAGACAGGTAATAAGTTATTTTAGATCTGTTCGAACAATAATGTCTATATACTCTTCTTGAAAGTTTCTGAAGGTCTGAAGATAAAAGTCAATACAGGACTTACTGATGGCCTCAACCATTTGATTTGTTCCATATTCAATCCAAGTTTCTTCTTTGGGTCAATGGAGCTGCTGTCTGAAGGGAACTTCTCATCAACATATCTCCTTTTATTGGTTAGAGCAGATCTTCTTCAACTCCTGGTAGTCCTGATCCAAGAATTTCAAGGGGACGTCAAGAGTGCCCGTTCTGTCTCTTGTGGGCTGTTCATCCCTGGCTATTCTGTTCACACGAGGTGGTGGCATTTTGCTGTAAAAAAAATATATATATAAAGAAAAACAGATAAAAGTGTTATATCTGGTGAGATGACACACCACTATGCTATACTATGTTTTGTTTCCAAAGACCTATAAGAGATAAGAGACTTGTTAGACCTGTTTGGGAGGGAAATCTTGTCCCTTTGAAATACACATCTTGATAGCTTTTAAGTGACTTACAATATATTAAACTGAGTTTTTAAGATATAAATGATCGATATACTTCACCTCCAATGATAACAACTCACCTTTGAGTTTGACCGAATCTCTTTGTTCTGCCGTAGGCTCTGGAATTCCGAGCTCAGGAGCGAATGATGTTTTCAGGAAGGGGTGTAGAGCAGTGTGAAGGTTTTGTTTTGCTTCCCAGCACACTATTGCGTGAAACTGAAAAAGACTTCCAGTTCCTCCCACCTGTGCAGTTGCATAACAGTTCCACCAAATATTGCCTTACCTCTAAAATATTGAATATGCAAATGAATTCAGGAAAGTGCTCAAAAAGTTTAACAGTGTTGCTAAGCAATTAATGTTTTGATGGAAAGGTTAGTGTGTTAGATTGGTTGACCACAATTATGAACAGTAACCAAGAACATTGTCGGCATCAGTCTAACAGCAAACTACAAAAGACTTAAACTTCATCTATAGAAGTAGATTCATTGTTAGACTTAGACAGTAACATTCCAATTTTTTTTCTTTCTTCTTTTTTTGTGGGAGGGGTGTCTTTAATCAACCAACCATCACTCAGTTAATCACTTAAGCATCGAATTAACTCTAACACTGCATCTGTTTACTATAATGCCCCTCTGATGGTTTCCATTTGAACATGGTGTTAAACTACAAATACAACCCAGAATGCATTGTTTTCTTCAGTGAGTACCGTCTCAATGGAAAATGATATAATGGTAGAAAAGTCAGACTGCCCTATTGGTGACCAAACATTTTCAATAAAACATTGACATGTAAACATTTTTTATATTTACATATTATTTTAGGTTGACGCTTTATCCAAAGCGATTTACTCGCCTTTGGCTGAGCCACACCCTGGATGTTCAGATTGACCAATGGCCACAGCGGGGGGCTCACATGTCATTCCGACATTTTGACAGCGCTGGTGAGGCTGACACCAGACAGTCTCATATTTTGGTCTCGGCAGGCTGTGCACGTCGTAAGTTTTATCCAAAATATGGTTAAGCAACTGCCTGGGGCATTTGTAACACAGTGCAACGTTTCCAGAGAGGTTGGAGGGGGGTTTCAGGGGGGTTTCACCAACGGGGTTGAACGTTGGTTGTCTTTCAATATCCCTCTGCATGCCATCAGGATAGCGCTACACCAACCAGAGCAATGATGGCTGTGGCTGAGTGAGTCCCATGTGTTTTCCATGGTTTTCTCTCCAGCGAAGCAGTTGATATATTAAACTTTTGCCGTATGCGGTCGTCAGAACTCTGAACACATCTTCCTTTTTAAGAATGACTTAAGTGACATTCTCCTAATTCCAAGTCATCCAAGTTGCGGCCAAAGCCGAAATCGAAAAGACCGCTGTTCGCCAGCTGCGTCTTGTTTGTTTTGAGTATCAGGGAAATCACCTATTGAAATCAGGCGCAGAACCGTCACAACTCTGCCTGTCATTGTGTTAAGCCCGCCACCAACTCTATACACAGATGTGGTATCTGGCCAAGTACCAGAGTTTGGTTTTTGCACTTCGAAAGTCGACGAGAGAGTTGCTCAGACCACACTTTGCTGCAAAAGGATTTGTTTCCAGGTATAACAAAATGTACTTTTGACTTTCATTTATATTTGGATGGATGGATGGATGGATGGATGGATGGATGGATGGATGGATGGATGGATGGATGGATGGATGGATGGAATGATGATGGAATAGATAGATGGATGGAATGGATAGATGGATGGATCAGATCAGATAGAATGGATGGATGGATGGAATGGATCGATGGATGGAATGGATGGCAAATGGATGGATGGAATGGATGGATGGATGGAGTGGATGCAGATGGATGGATGGATGGAATGGATGGAATGGATGGAATGGATGGATAGAATGGATCGGTATGGATGCGATGGATGGATGGATGGATGGATGGATGGATGGATGGATGGAATGGATGGATAGATAGATGGATGGATGGATGGATGGATGGAATGGAATGGATGGAATGGATGGATGTCGATGTCGATGGAATGGATGGATGGATGGATGGAATGGATGGATGGATGGATGGATGGAATGGATGGATGGATGGATGGAATGGATGGAATCGGTATGGATGGATGGATGGATGGATGGATGGATGGAATGGATGGATGGATGGATGGAATGGATAGATAGATAGATAGAATAGATAGATAGATCAGATCAGATGAATCAATAGATAGATAGATAGATAGATAGATAGATAGATAGATAGATAGATAGTATAGATAGATAGATAGATGGATAGATAGATAGAATAGATATGAATGATGAATAAAAGTGATAAACTCATCCCATTCCTTTTTAAGCAGCGGTGAATTTTTTTCTTTTGTTTGATCATCAGTGTTCTTCGATTGCTGTCCTATGTAGTACACATGGTACACTTTTCCATTGTATGATTGAAATAATAATAAAAAATGAATAATAATAAAAAATATAGATATATTGACTTGCATTCTTTCTTGTGTGACGCACCTGAATGAAAGGCTCATTATTATGCGGGTTTTTGTCTTCTCAGGTGAGAACCACCTAATTACACATGAGGGGGTTGGGCTGTATTGCCTTTCAAAACAAAAAAAATGTTTTTTCACAATTTAAAACAATTCACAGTTTTATGTGAATAATTAGGGAGATCAAGTTAACAGCGACAACATCCATTAGTCAAAAGTCTTATATTAGTATTGTGGCCTTAATTCAGAAACTTTCATTTTTATTTTTTTTTCAATAACCATGCATAAACAATATTCTCTCCAAAAATACCAACATTTACATACATGTTGCTCACAAATTATGGTAGCCCTGTTTGTGCTCTAAATAGAGTAATTTCACCTGTGCCATTATGTTTATAAGCAACTAAAAAAGGACAAATGTCAGGGGCATGTCAGAACATCTCAAGGACCCAAAAACACCTTTATATCCAGAGGGTTAAGATAAACATTAATGCTTGTAAACAACAGAAAGTTCAGAGCTTCACTGATAGGTCATTTCATACATATGTCATCTAGGTTCTCTTATTTCTCTTATGGGATTCACTCTTTGAGACAGATGGACAATATGAATTTTGCATACTCTTTAGGATTTGAAAGTGGCCGGTACAATGAGACCTCTCCTGGTTTCAAGCTTGAAGAATTTCATCACATGTCTTTCATTGACAAAGTTCTCACTACTGCAATGGGGTGTTGCAGGTACAAGACTTGTCCGGGAGCTTCACATCTTTCATCTAAGGAGAATGAAATATAAACTTGTATTCAAGCAACCAGTTTATTTTGTAAATACCATGTAATTCATGCATTTTAAAAGCATTAAGTTGAACACTTTTAAGCTTGAATTAACTATATGTTTTACTTGCCTCTGTTGGAATCTGTTAAAGTAGAAAATAGAATAGCACACCATTAATAAGTGGAAACCAAAATTACTGTATTTTCTGTGACTCCAATAGAGTTATTTGTTAATACTGACCGCAAAAACACTGAGAAGCCGATGGCATAGTTAGAAACTTCACTTCTGTTTCTCTTCTCATGGTTCTGCATGAGGGACACCAGTATGTTTTCAGGGCACTGACCACTACATTCCTTATCAAGCTCCTCAATCCTCACCCGAAACTGAAGGGTTCGTACCAGAAAGAGTCTACAAGACTGCCATTGACGTCAGACATTTGAGGTACATGCAGTAGGAACATCACACTCACACACACCATATGGCCAATGTTATGCATAATACACCCAAAAGTCATGTTGCATGCTGTATCTAATATTTCTGTTCATGCATGCTAGTATGTAATTGTATGAAATGCTCACATGCCACTTTCTCTCATTAAATGTTATGAGCTACCTTTATTATCTGATGCAGCCACCAGCTGTAGTCCCATCAACCCAGCTGTCTTTAAAACATGTGGAAGTCCATCTGCATTCAGAGGAACTGTCCAGAAAATCAGGACTGAGGCAGCAAATATCAATGTCTTCAAAGTTTTTGGTGAAGTCCTCCATTGACATCCTGCAGTAAAATATGTAGTTATTGAAAATTATTTGATTCATTAATGCTATAGATCATATCTGAAACTACAGTTAATGCTCACCAGAACTCTCCGTCATTGGCCAAAGAACGACACCTGGATTTCTCCTTCTCACTCACTTTGTCCCACAACGATGACCTAAAGTAATGCAAAAGCATTTATAAAAATATTGCATGAGGTTATGCTAACTGAGAATCTAACAGCAGCAAATAAAGAGGAAAAAAACAACCTTTTAAACTGAGTTAGCTTCTTTTGTAATTAATAAATATTTTTCTAATAGTCAAATTTTGAATGGCACAGAATGAAATAAGATGCCAAAAAGGATGGAAATAAAGTTAGCAGAAAATTATGTCACTAAAGAACAGGCTTTTGTTTTTAAAGGGATATTTATAACAAAAGAGTGACTAAGAGTGACTAAACAGGCTCTGAAAGACGCGTACGCCACTTCTGACGCATAAGTTGGGATAAAAGCTTGTGAAAAATGGGGCAAAAACAAAAGTGTTGCGTTTATAATTTTGTTCAGTGTGTATACACACATTTTAAAACATGGGGGCTTGACAAAAATGGCAGAGTCCATGCAAATCAAAGTGAGTTGTATAATTAAAAATTATTGATGTTTTGATCAAAGAAATCTATAAAGTAAGATAGTATTCAGCTTGGTGAGCTTAATATTTATCTAAATCTCATATATGATGGGGACAAAATTACTTTTAGATTTACAGTTAGAAAGCTGGAACAAGCTAACTGAAAAAATATTTAGCAAACTTATAACTTAATACAACTCTCAAACCTGTTAAGATTTTTGAAAATAATATTCATGATTCATCTAGTGGTACAAACGAAAAATGACGCTTGATCGTTGTTGAGATTAGTGAACCTATAATTTCACATGACCCTTACTTGTCACTCCAGTGACCGGTTCCACTCGCCTTCTCCCCAAGGGTTCAACACTCTCACCAGCTGAACTGTTTTCTTCTGGCATTTTACCTGTAGAATACAACATGACATGACACTTTTAATGCATAAATACAGAATATGCCATTTGCCATTTCACCTGGGATATTGTGAAATAACCTATTTACCTCAGCACTGAAGTGTCTAAACACAATGCTTTGAGTTGCATAAGTACAAAACATTATTCAAGAAACTCTCTTACAAATTCACAGACTTGACATTAGAGATACACGTGAATGCAAACTGAACAAAAGACATATTATCAAAGTGTGGAGCTCATGCTGAATACAGCTGAAGGCATTAGTAAATTAGTAAATAAATAGGCAACACAATAACAAAAATGGTTAATGTGAGAACAAAGCAAGTATTGTTGTAGTTCAGGGGTGCTCAGTCCTGTTCCTATAGTATAGATCAAACCTGCAGAGTTCAGATCTAACCCTGATCCAACACACCCATCTGTAATTATCAAGCGCTCCTGAAGATCTAAGATAGCTGGTTCTGTTGTGTTTGATCAGGGTTGCAGTTGAACTTTGCAGGACGATAGATCTCTAGGAACAGGATTTGGCACCCCTGTTGTAGTTAAACACTTTCTATAAAAATCAACCTCAGGCTTATTAAAAACTTTCCCAGGAGGTTACATGTGAAGACATGTCCCAGAACAGAGCCTTAAGGGCATTTCTCAAGAATTCAACACAAAGTTAAAGTGCAGGAGGTTTTACGTGTTTTGATAATTTCTTAGAGGACTGGAATTGGTAGGAACTTACATCTTGGAAAAGATGAACTGTTCTTTCTTTCCAATAAGAAATAAGACAGACTGTCTGTCTGTATGCTTTCCTATCTATCTGTCTGTCTGTCTGTCTGTCTGTCTAATCTGATGGCTCTGTGATCTGACATTTGCTTTTGTGCAGTCTTACCTTGTAAACTCCAGTCACTGTATATGCATGGCCTTGAACAATGCCATTGGGTAATACTGTGTTTGCAGATGTTTTCTAATATGGTATGAAAAAAAGACATTGAATCAAATAATGCATGCCCGATGAAATATGTATCAGGAAATAGGAAAATATTGTTTAATGCTAATGCTCTACATTTCCATACATACTACATTGTAAAATGTTACTATTGTAATTTATATTTAATTGAACATTCAAATCTTTAATGCAATATACTTCAGTGACAGAGCTTTAGATGGACATGGTGATAATCTGTCACGGTAATGAAAGGACAAGACTGAGGTCACTGCTTACCCCCAGAAAGGTGCCACAGGCCATCAGAGCCTTTGCTTTTCTGCACGGTTCATCAGGCTCCACAAATCAATAGAGGTTTTTGCTGTTTCATAGTACATGTGGACGCCACCAGTGAAGTCCAACAGCGCCTCAGACATAAAACCAGCATCCATGTCAGCATAGGAGCCGCACACCCTGTAAAAGCCATTCTACATTTCAATACCGTGGACCAACAAGCTTTCAATGACTGATTCTGTGGGATTACTCAAATTGTTGTTGATTAAAATAGACAGATGGGCCCAATCCTGCTCCTGTAGGAACACTGTCCTGCAGAGTTCAGATCCAAACCCAATTAAACACACCAGCTAATCAAGATCTAAATCGGCACACTAGAAACTTCCAGGCAGGTGTGTTGAGGCAAGCTGGAGCTAAACTCTGCAGGACCGTGGACCTTCAGGACCGGGTTTGGAACTGTTATCATTGAGACAATGTCCAATATTTCCATCGTGTAAGGAAACCAGGGCACATAGAACGGGCTAAAATCTCTTGCAATTATAGTTCAATCATATTTGGTAGCACTTTAAGTAACACTTTAATTTTACAGTGTCGTGTCCATGTTACATATGTTTCATGTACTTACCATAGTAATAACTATGGTAAATTTTGCTAAATTACATGCAAGCAACCCTCAACCAAATCCTAATCCTACCCTAACCCTATAGCAAGTACATGTAGTTGCTTAATATCATCAGGACTTAAATGTATAATTACACTGTAATAAATGACACCTGTAAAATAAAGTGTAACCAACTTTATTTACATCACTTTACTACACTTTGTTTCCCCATGTACATATGTACTTACTATAGCAATGGTAACTACACTGTAACTACACTTGTACTACCTGCTTAACCCACTTACTTGGGTAACTACACTGTATACTACACATGTACACTGTAACCAGCACTATCTTGGGTAACTACACTGTAAGTACACATTCTGCTAAATCAAAATGTAACCTAATATTTCTTATATTCAATAAACAAACATGCTTTTATACTATGAAAGTATAGTATGATTTTAAGAATAAACCTACTTGGCATAAGCTTTCTCCAGCAAGGCAGGCCAAAACTCATTAGATGTTTTTGAATGAACAAAAATGAGCTTGCCATCGATTGTTGGCAGTTTGTCATCAATGACGACCAATTAGTCATTCCCCAAACCTCCAGAACTATATGAATAAAGCAGAAGGTTTACAGGACTGAACATTTGATTAAATAAGATGCATTTCATCATGCATAGTGGTCACTACAGTGGACAGCTATTTAAAAAGCATTTTCTTGAATTTGCAAGGGTTTAGATGGGAAAGTCGCACATCAATCTCTTAAGTGGACCCTGGTGCATCATCCTATGCATTGCGAACAAAGTTGTAAGCCATTGATTTTTCCCCTCCAAACCAAAATGGCCAATGGCCATTCAGACATGCAAGGTGCTCCGTAATATCCACCCATTCCTTCTATCCTAGGACACTCTTGTAGGTAAAAAAAATATTGCAGCATCAAGCAGTATCTAATCATCATTTCACAGTAAAATTTTCCAAGTTTTGATTTTAGATTGGGAGAAAAATCTGATTAATAACCTGTGCACGATAGTGGACCTCATGCATCAATGGCTATATTTTAGCTACAATTTATACTTGAAAATACTTAATCTGCAGTAACTTTCTTTGACTGTAAATAAATGTATTTGTATCATTAAAATGTAATTTTCATTGACATCTAAAAAAGTTATGTAATTACATAATTTGTGACTTGTACTGCGTTACTTTAATCCAATTACGTAATGCAAGCTTCTTAGATCAAAAAAATTATCTGTTTACTTGTAATGTGTTTCTTTACTCGTAACATCAAAAAGTAATCTGATTACACAATGCATGTTGCAATGCATTACTTGTTAGATCAAAATTAATCTGATTATGTAATGCATTACTTCTTAAATCAAAAAGTAATCTGATTATGTAATGCATGTTACTTGTAAAGCATTTCTTTATTCGCAACAACAAAAAGTAATCTGATTACGTAATGCACATTACTTGTAATTAATTACGTGTTAGATCAAAAAGTAATATGTTTAGGTAAGGCATGTTACTTGTAATACATTGCTTTACTCGTAACATTAAAACAAATTTGATTATGTAATGCATGTTACTTCTAACACATTACTTTACTTGTAACATCAAACAAGTAATCTGAATGCGTTATGCCTGCCCCAACACTGCTCATTTCTAGATGAGATTGAAAAAAACGTACTCGCTAGGTTTTCTCAGAAGAGGGCTATGCTAGAAATGTGTCCATCTCTAGCATAATCAGAATAATCAGCTAAGAAGGGTAAATTGACCTACTCTAGCACACTGGAGGGAGCATCTGAGTGTTTCCACAGTTGTAGATTGACAGGTTGTTGACATTTCTGATGAAATTGCATCCTTATGTTCTGATATTCAAAGATACACGAAGTGCAACTTGTATGCAGGTCAATTGCTTTTGCAATATTTTGGATTTATATATTTTTTATACATTTTATATTTTTCACATGATTTGATGTAATTGTATTGATTAGTTCGTTAAATACACATACTTTATCTGTTTGATTATTGTATTATGTTTACTACAGTATCTCTTCAGTTTAAACAATAAATGCATGCTGTCCACTCAAGTGGACATCTGAAAATCTCTTTGAAAATTTTGTTAAAAAAGAAAAAAATCAAATCAAATCTTGTTAATAAAACAATAAAACACAGAGGAAAAAAATCTTGACTGAGGATATCATAATCCGTGCATGAACGGGTTAAGTCATTTTAAAAAAAAACAAAGAACTCACTCTAAAGTGAAATATCCCTGCATAATCTTCACCAAATGACTGTCCATCTGGCATGACCTGGTCCATGACATCCTCCTGAAAGGTTAAAGCTCCAACTGAAGCAAGAAACCAGCAGTTTCCTAAGGTAAAAGCACAAACATTAGCAAACATAGATCTTTTATTGAGTAAACAAAGAACATTCTGGTCTATATGGAGTGATGTGATTTACTGTATAGATACAGTACAATTCAAAATCATATAAACATATGACATAAACATACCTAAATAAGATCCTTGGGAATAGTCAAACCTGGAAACCCCCTTAACAATGAGTTGAGGGTCTGTCACTATTTTCTAAAGAGAGAGATTCATTAAATTAATACATTATACAATGAAATATTTGGGAACACCAGAAGACATTTAGACTCCTATAATGTATTTTGAATCTGCTTTAAGACACTTTAAAGGCACAGTACGCCTGTGATACATTTGAGTGTGTTGAAAGTTATGTTAACGTTACTCTGTGCATTCACTCGATGGCTGGTATGAGACACTTGTTGCACATTGCAGTAACTTAGATCGATATTAGAATATAATATTTAAAAGCTGTTGCTAAATGACATGCACTTCATTTTTAAAATATTTTGTATGGTGGAGAAAATGCTGTACTGTTACTACAAGATCTTTATGATTATGCCATGTTAGCCACTTGACAAAATAGCATTGTCTGTGAGTCATTACAAACATGTTACTTGCGGTAAATCAAGAAACAAGATTTTCAATCAATAGGAATAACCATGTTGAACTGTACTCAATAATAATTAGTTTTCTGTCAATAAAAGTATCCAAACAGTTGCTCACCTATCTAATAAAACTCATATTAAAGCATAATAATTATCAAACACATATTATAAACAATATAAAACAGAGAAATTTAAAGAAGGTCCTCATACTTTAATTATGGTCCTCACACACACTCGTGCCATAATTAAAGCATCTTATACTGGTGATATGGATATGTCATTGACAGACGACATAATGACAAGGCTGAAATACCTGATTTCTCTTGATTTAAACATTGTTGGAAACACGTCACCAAAATATATAACATTGTTTTAGTGGTTTTTGGACATTTTAATAAAAAAAATTACACACTGTGCCTTTAAGATGCCTTGCCACAATTGTAAATAAAGATATGTTGGGAAATGCTACAGATAAACCTGTTCTTACAAGCCCTAAGAGACATTTTGCAACATTTGATGAAGACAGGTGATAAGTTATTTTAGATCTGTTCGTACAATAATGTCTATATACTCTTCTTGAAAGTTTCTGAAGGTCTGAAGATAAAAGTCAATACAGGACTTACTGATGGCCTCAACCATTTGATTTGTTCCATATCCAATCCAAGTTTCTTCTTTGGGTCAATGGAGCTGCTGTCTGAAGGGAACTTCTCGTCAACATATCTCCTTTTATTGGTTAAGCAGATCTTCTTCAACTCCTGGTAGTCCTGATCCAAGAATTTCAAGGGGACGTCAAGAGTGCCAGTTCTGTCTCTTGTGGGCTGTTCATCCCTGGCTATTCTATTCACACGAGGTGGTGGCATTTTGCTGTAAAAAAATATTTATATAAAGAAAAACAGATAAAAGTGTTATATCTGGTGAGATGACACACCACTATGCTATACTATGTTTTGTTTCCAAAGACCTATAAGAGATAAGAGACTTGTTAGACCTGTTTGGGAGGGAAATCTTGTCCCTTTGAAATACACATCTTGATAGCTTTTAAGTGACTTACAATATAACTAAACTGAGTTTTTAAGATATAAATGATCGATATACTTCACCTCCAATGATAACAACTCACCTTTGAGTTTGACCGAATCTCTTTGTTCTGCCGTAGGCTCTGGAATTCCGAGCTCAGAGCGAATGATGTTTTCAGGAAGGGTGTAGAGCAGTGTGAAGGTTTTGTTTTGCTCCCAGCACACTATTGCGTAAACTGAAAAAGACTCCCAGTTCCTCCCACCTGTGCAGTTGCATAACAGTTCCACCAAATATTGCCTTACCTCTAAAATATTGAATATGCAAATGAATTCAGAAAGTGCTCAAAAAGTTTAACAGTGTTGCTAAGCAATTAATGTTTTGATGGAAAGGTTAGTGTGTTAGATTGGTTGACCATAATTATGAACAGTAACCAAGAACATTGTGGCATCAGTCTAACAACAAACTACAAAAAACGTAAACTTCATCTATAGAAATAAATTTATTGTTAGACTTAGACAGTAACATTCCAATTTTTTTTCTTTCTTTCTTTTTTTGTGGGAGGGGTGTCTTTAATAATCAACCAATCATCACTCAGTTAATCACTTAAGTATAGAATTAAAGGGTGATGAACTGAGAAATAAATTTTTCCTTGAGCTTTTGACATCTAAGAGGTCATCATATTATAAGAATATCCTGAAATGTCCCCGTTAGTCCAATAAAAACTTTCATTGACACCATGCCCAGCAAACAACTCTGTTTTTCAAAGTGGGGAACTATGACGTCAAAGAGGATAAAACAACACCCCCAATTTCCCCACATACACTGACGAGGTGAGACTCTGAATTATAATATGCAAAACTGTTATCCACTCACAGCAGTGGGCGTTTACTTCCAAATCTTCAGTGCGAGACGCCCATAAAAAACGAGCGTTTCTGAGCTGGGCTCAAAACTACAGTAGAAATAGCCTGTAACTTATTCATTTTTATGTTTTTGAATGCAAAAACCAAGCGAATGTCATAAATTCACCTCAGACAACAATATAACATTTAAAAAGCCAGTTCATGACCCCTTTAACTCTAACACTGCATCTTTTTCTTTAAAGGACAACTCCGGCGCCAAAAATGAACCTTTGGTCTAATTACACATTGTTACCAAGTCAACCGTTATCTGAGATTTGTTTTCATGATTGCCCAAATGTAAATAGTTTTATCTATAATAGTTTAGCCTATAATGCTAATATAACGCCAGTATATGAGGGAATAGAGTAATGACAAATAAAAATCACTTGTTATTACCACTAACAAGGCTACGAAATAGCCCCACAGTAACACGGTAGCATAATAAGGGTCCCTACATTAAAACCGAAGCATTGAGAACTTTGTCATTGTCCATACAGTTTAATAAGAAGATATTTTATCCACAGAGTCAACTTCGCGGAACACAGGAAGAAGCCAGCTTTGAAAATATAGTCTCTACCAGTCGATCTACAATCGTCAATCCAAGTGCGCTGGTGAGAGGTGAATAAGGTGATAAGGTGAGCGCGAACCAGTAGGCAACATGTACATATTGAAGACAACAAAATGGTTTCGTGTTTGTGTTTCTTACGAAAATAACGGACTATATGAGATTCTGCACAGTTCAGCGCACTTGGATCGGCCTTCGTAGATCGACTGGTAGAGACTATATTTCAAAGATGGCTTCTTCCTGTGTTCCTGCGAAGTTGACTGTGTGTATAAAATATCTTCTTATTAAACTGTATGGACACTGACAAAGTTCTCAATGCTTCAGTTTGAATGTAGGGACCCTTATTATGCTACCGTGTTACTGTGGGCTATTTTGAGCCTTGTTAGTGGTAATACCAAGCGATTTTTATTTGTCATTACTCTATGCCCAATATACTAGCGTTATACTAGCATTATAAGCTAAACTGTTTTTAGAGATAAAACTATTTACATTCGGCAATCATGAAAACAAATCTCAGATAACGGTTGACTAGGCAACAATGTGTAATTAGACCAAAGGTCCTTTAAAGCCCTGCTGATGGTTTCCATGTGAACATGGTGTTAAACTAACAAATACAACCCAGAATGCATTGTTTTCTACAGTAGATTACTGTGTTAATGGAAAATAATATAACAGTGAATGATATAATGCTGTTTCAAAAACCACAAACTCACAAAAAAACAAAAAGTCAAACTGCCCAACTGAAGGAAACACTGATCACTATATTGGTGACCAAACATTTTCAATAAAACATTCGACATCTAAACCTGTTAACTCGCAAAAAGAATTGTAGATAAATTACAGAAATAAAGTAAGTCTGGTTTGTAATAAGAGATATTTAATGTATTTTCAGTTGATTTCATTTAATACTTTCTTCTACATGTGCCCAGTTTCTTCTGTATCCATCGTTGTGTTACAACCAATCAGCTTGCACACAGTGACCTCTAGTGGTTTTATCAGGTAACAACACACTGATTTCAGTTTGATATTTCTTCAAAGAAATTAGCTCAGGATAATTTGAGTAATAATCAATCACCACTAAATAATTTTTACCTTTCAGATGGAAGAGATCAAATCCAACTTCATCATCTCACCATGTTCAATGGTTCAGCATGATGTGTCTTCAGTGTAACCCTTCATGTTTGAGCCTGCTGTGGGGTTTAGTTGGTTGAGTAATTTGAATACGCTGCAATAAGGGTGAATGGTTGCTTGTCGGATGAGATCCACGGGGTCTCCTAGGGGTGTGTCCTCTCACCACTTCTTTATATTCTTGATATATGAAACTCTAAATAAGATCCTTGGGAATAGTCAAACCTGGAAACCCCCTTAACAATGAGTTGAGGGTCTGTCACTATTTTCTAGAGAGAGAGATTCATTAAATTAATACATTATACAATGAAATTTGCCAGAAGACATTTAGACTCCTATATGTATTTTGAATCTGCTTTCAAGACACTTAAAGGCACAGTACGCCTCTAGATGTCCTGTTTCAAAACAATAACAAAGGCGTAGCTTGATGATGGTGGGAGTAGTCATCTTAAAATTACTTAAAGAACTAAAACACATTTGAGTTGTGATGAAACTATGCTAACGTTACTCTACGTTCGCTCAATGGCTGGTTAATTGCAGTAAGCTAGATCCATATTAGAATATCATGGGTAACTTGTGCTGCTAAATGACATGCACTTCATTTTAAAATATATTGTATGGTGGAGAAAATGCTGTACTGTTACTACAAGATCTTTTTGATTATGCCATGTTAGCCACTTGACAAAATAGCATTGTCTGTGAGGCATGCAAACATGTTACTTGAGGTAAATCAAGAAAACAAGAGATTTAAGCAATAGGACTAACCGTGTTGAACTATACAGTATGATTAGTTTTCTGTCAATACAAGTATCCAAAAACAAATATGTAATTTGCGATCATCACATTAAAACAAACAAAATATAAAGAACATTGTTTTAGTCATTTTGGATATTTTAAACCAAAATATCGTGCATATTGTGCCTTTAAGATGCCTTGCCACAATTGTAAATTAAAAGAATTGTTGGGAAATGCTACAGATAAACCTGTTCTTACAAGCCCTAAGAGACATTTTCCAACATTTGATGATGACAGGTAATATTCAACAAGTTCTTATAGATTTTTTCAAAGAATAATGTCTATATACTCTTCTTGAAAGTTTCTGAAGGTCTGAAGATAAAAGTCAATACAGGACTTACTGATGGCCTCAACCATTTGATCTGTTCCATATTCAATCCAAGTTTCTTCTTTGGGTCAATGGAGCTGCTGTCTGAAGGGAACTTCTCATCAACATATCTCCTTTTATTGGTGAGGCAGATCTTCTTCAACTCCTGGTAGTCCTGATCCAAGAATTTCAAGGGACGTCAAGAGTGCCCGTTCTGTCTCTTGTGGGCTGTTCATCCCTGGCTATTCTGTTCACACGAGGCAGGTAGCATTTTTACAGCTGTAAAAATATATATAAAGAAAAAAGTGTCACATCTGGCATCTGTTACTGGTGAGATGAGACAACACTATACGATAAATTTGTATACAGTGACAAAGACCTGTTTGGGAGAGAAATCTTGTCCCTTTGAAGACACATCTTGATATCTTTTAAGAGACTTAGAACATAATTAGTGATTAAACTAAGTTTTAAGATATAAATGATCGATATACTTCACCTTCAATGATAACAACTCACCTAATTGAGCAGTTTTCTCTTCCAAGGTTTTGACCGAATCTCTTTGTTCTGCCGTAGGCTCTGGAATTCTGAGCTCAGAGCGAATGATGTTTTCAGGAAGGGTGTAGAGCGGTGTGTTTTAAGTTGCTCAGGCACTATTGCGTAAACTGAAGACTTCCAAATTCCTCAAACCTGTGCAGTGGCTTAACAGTTCCACCAATATATAGCCTTAACTCATGAATATGCAAATTAACACAGAAAGCAGTTCTGTGATCTTCAAACGTCTTTTTAAGATTGTAGCCAAAATAATTTTTATAATATTGCATAAATAAAGAAACTCAATCTGACTTATCAATAAAGTTCAAATGTTGTATGAAAATACAGAAACTCTACGGATCTTCTTCACAAAACTTGCATCTCAAGTTTTCACCTGAGACATCCCTTAAAAATTGTATTCAAATGTGCTACTAGTATACTTCTTTAAAATAAAACAATAAGAAAGTATCATTTCAGTCTACTTTTTATGGGCTTCTCAGAAATATAAAACTGCACAAGAATATTTGGCTTAAACTGACAGGAAAGTATATTTGGCTCATACTTATACATAATTTTTTGATCGAGATATAGTTAAAAGTATAATTAATTATTCTAAGCATACTTGGGTTGTAGTTGTGTTTCATTGAGCAGCCTTTACACATAGTTTTACACACTGTCTTATAAACTTACATTGTTTTATTTCCTGAAAATGACAAAAAATAAATTGTAAACCAAGTATGATAAGTTCACTTAATGAAAACTAGCAATATAATTGCTGTATAAAACTACCAAACTAGTAGTTTACAGAGAGTATACTTCATCAAGTGTACTTTCATAAGCTAAAAAAATGAGCTGTATTTGACAAGTAAACTAAGTATACCTATAAGTTCACTTGTAGTACAAGCAGTACAAATACAATCTCAGAAAGAGAGCACAGGGTTCCATCTAGGCATTGTCATCTCGTCCCCCGGCATGCAAATCTCACAAATCTCATTGCTTATCATCCCCGAAACCAGGCGTGACCCTTTGTGCATGAGAGTAGATCCAACAAAAGCTTCATAAATATTTGGGTGCTAAATGTTTACAGTTCTTTTGTTCCATTTGGGTATTTAAAGAGATTTGGAAAACCACTGAAGAAATCATCTCAAAGCAAAACTTCCAGCACAATACTGTTTGAGGATCTTTTGTGACGTCATTGTTTACGTTTATCGCGTTGCATCATGGGAATCGTGTGGCAAGAAACACCGCTACTGTAATTTGATTGTTTTGCATGTTTGGAGGAGGATTTAGAGAAGAGGATGGTTCGCTATTGCTGTGTGGTCGATTGTATGGCTTGTTGGGGGCTTGATACAAAGTTTTTCATTTCATTTTAAATAAATAAGAACATTGATCAATGACTTACCCGGCTTTGCAGTGAGCAGTGATTATTTCTCCATTCTGCGATCACCCACGGGAGATGCGAAATTGCGAATCACGCTGTGACTTTGCTTGGTCAGGTCTAACCTCTGCTTTAACAGTCTGATCTCATGAAATGGCGCATGTATAACACGCCAATTCGTATTTCCAACATGCACAATCGCTTTTCAGCGTGTTTATGAACACCATTGACTTAACGTCACATTACTGTATATATAAACATATGACCTACCCCAACCCCGTCCCTAAACCTACCCGTCACTGTGGTTAATAGCATTTATGAGTCTTCCCTACCATCCTAGGAAAAAAATATCGCTCCCCAGATGTAGATCTACATTTTGCTTCATTTCGCTTCATTTAACGGCACACGCATAGCTCAAAATGCATAAAGATAACACGCCACTTGATTTGAATGTGGCGTGTATGTTTAAGCAAAAATCATGATGTCATGTTGCTTTTAGCATTATCACTGCTTTCTGTTTGGCAGAAAAGATCGGCCCAACTTTTCGAGAAACAAAATAATCATAGCCCTCCAGGCTTTTGAAAGCCTTTAATATTTCATGAGTGAAGGGTCCTAAATAAGAATAAATGTCTCCCCAGTAGATTATAGTGGCCAAGACACGGGCGAGTCGGACCGACGTTTTTTGACATCCCAAATCACATATGGGCTTTGAATTGAATAACTTCAATTTTGTCACCAATACAAATTTTGAGCTTCTCTCCAAACCTCCTCCGGTCGTCAGATATTAAAGTGCTTATATATTGTGGATTTTGCCTGCTAACTCTCTTGAAAGTGCTTGTCGCGTCTTTACAGCCGGTCATTCTATTGTTTTCTTGCCACCCAACGACTCGCGCATGCGTACAATGATGTCAACAAAGATCCTCCTATAGCCAGGTATGCTGACACATTGAAACTATGTTTAATATTCAAGGTGTCGTCTTGCAGCGGTTGGCCTCTTACCTCAAAGATAGAACTTTCTCAGTGAGAGTTTCCTTCTTCCTCTGTGCCCTATTATGTGGTGTACCCCAAGGGTCCATTCTAGGCCCTCTTCGCTTTTCACTTTACATACTACTAATGGATGTATTTTTTAAGAAATATTGGATTTCCTACCATTGCTATGTTGACGATAAACAGTTTTATCTACCCGCTAAAACTCTGCAACTGTTTTGAGGAGATCCTACCTACCTTTCCAATACTTCTCTACCTAACTCAACCCTAGTCTTCATGCGATAACCAGTGGGGGGTTTTATGCACTGTAGCCCACTGGGTGAAAAACGCAACTGGTCAAACCAGCGATGCCTTCAACACCACAGATGTGCTTCCGAGATAATTACTACTACCCACTTTCACCGCAACACTACACAAAAATAACAAATCCGACACATCTCAAAAGAAACATGCCGCTAGCGGAGAAAACTCACGTTAAAAAAAAGAAAACGTTTTCCTATTCCAAGTCTTTTAAAAATCTGATGAAAAGCTGACGATTCTCCAGGTTTTTGTAACATGCATACATTCACTTAACCAGACTGCTTTGCCATCACAAAATAAATCCCTTAAATTTTCTAAATCTAAAAAAATCTAAATGTTTCCCCCTATAAGGAAAAAATAACATCTGCCTCTTTAATTAATTGTGACTTCAAAAATTATAAAGATTAATATGAATCAAATAACTAAATAATACCTACTTTGATTCTATATAGATCTTGTATTTAAAATGAAAATTCAGTGTTTTCTGCTTCAGCTTCAAGTCATAAGAAATTATGAAACATACCACTAAACATCTGTAGTCTCAATGCATTCAAGGGCCCAGAATGACACTGGACAAAACTGTAAAAAAACAAACAAAAAAAAACACTAATGCTGAAACATCACAATCAGATGATTAGACACTGAAACTGAGCATTGTCGAAAAGTTGTTCAATGATTTAGTATTGACAAAAATGTTTTGGTGAAGTTTAGACAGATATTTGCTTATTTACAGATACTCAATCAGTTTAACATTCTTTGAATTGGTGTGTAAAAAAACACTTGAGATTTATTGTCAGTTTAATATAGTGCACAATGCACATGCAAAACCCTTGTTTGTCTGAAAACACACTTAGGCTCACATTAAGGTCAAATTCCCAGACCATATAACATGAACTTAAATGTTTGTTTTTTGTTTGTTTTTATAATAGGTACAGTGACAAACACTGCAGTCTATTAAAACACAAACATACACAGCCCATCCTCATAAATGGCATTCAGTCGACTCTTCGTCGCAGGTGGAGAAGACGAATGTCAGGACTGTTGAACTCTGGGTCTTGTTTCTCAGGTGGGATCTCCTCTGACTGAAACTCTTGCAGAAGTAGCTATGAAACAGTGTATTAGATGAGGAATAAATATAGCAGATTTAGCCTGACAAGAAATTTAACTGGCCTTTTATTCATGCATTTCAAGGGAACCTATTATACAAAACATACTAAATGCATCAGCAGTGCGTGTGTACACAAACACCCTACAATGGTAAAAATCGACCTAATCCCTTTTTTATTCCCCATAAATCATAAACAGTGTCTCAAAATGACATGTTCACATCTTTTGTACATTGTGAGATCACAGTGTAAAAGGTCCCATCCACGACTGGTGACGGAATCTGTCCTATTAATTTAGCTCCTGTTTAGCTTAGTGATGATCTAACACACTCTCATTACAGTGTGCCACTAAATATGACAATGTATAGGTGTAATAGAGGATTTGACAGTTTATTTCTCTCACCTCAAAGAATCTCTCTCTATTTCAGGATTGACACCAACAGTGCGCTGCTCATAGCAACAGATGATGCACGTCTCTGGTCCAGCCAAGAGTTTCAGAGTCTCCACTCAGAGGCTCCACAGACTGTGGGATATAAAACACAGAGGGTATTAAACACTAGTACTATTAACAATTCTGGAATGTAGAGTTAAATATTCAGAGCAGCGCCATAACAGGTATGAAAGTGAGGCTGTTGGGAATAGACTTACAGTGTTTTCAATGGCATCCATAGTAAAAAGTTGCATATAACTCCTAGATATTTATTACTTGTAATTTTTCACAGCTCATGTTGTCTGGAGTTTTTTTGTCAACTGAAACTTTTTGGAAAGATAATTTTGCAGCGTTTTGTCAGTAGAACAACAGTAAAAAAAAAACCACTTAGTATGTATACGTTTATTAAAGATATTTTAATTTACCCCTTACATTCTCACTTTCATTCCTGTTAAAAATCAAAGATGGCACTGCTGTTAAAAGATCTATTGCACCGCTAACCTATTGTAACATAATTTATATAAAAAAGTGTATATATATATAAATATATATATAAAGTGTATGTATATAAGTGTAATATGCATTGTTATAGTACCTGCTCATAGTAGATACAATCAGCCATCAGAATATAATGAGGATGAGGAAGAAAATCTCCAACACTTTCACCCCTTTTAAAAGGAAAATATTTCAGTAGCATTAGTCATTTCATGAAATGAAAACCTTTCATTGCAAGGACAAAAAACAACATCACTTTTTCAATATATTTTCATATAAGAAATATATTCATATATATTTTACAGAGCCCCTAAAAGGAAGTGGTGGTGGTGGAAAAATGTTGCCTCTGCAAAATTTTTGTGTTAAGCTTGCAGAAATGCGATCAGCCCTGAAACACTGAAATGTCCGTCCGAGCTGACAACAGGTTTTGTGGGGGAATGCAAATATGTTTGAGAGGGAACACAAAAGTTTTGTGTGTTTTTTTTCACAAAAAAAAAAAATTCCCCAATCCTAATTTCCACCACCATGTCTCTTTAGGGGCTCCATACTATTTAATATAAGAAAAGTCATAAATGACATAAGGGCGAATAAATTAAGACAATATTTTAATTTAAACTAACTGAATTTGGAAGAAAACTTTTTTTAAAATGTATTCATTTGTTTTGATGTAAAACTTTTATTTAGTAAACCTTGAATGTAATGAATAAATAGGTTTCAGAGCTAGGGATAAAAACACAGCCCTCCCAAAACATATCCTTTGGTGTAGGATGAAATGCAGTACAAACCATTTCAGTACCTTGGCTGTGATGGAGCCTTTACGGATGAGTTGCTGATTTTTCTCAATGTTCAGCTTTAGGAGAGGCTGCAGGTCTTCTAGATCGGTCACTGTGACATTTGCCCTATGGGTGCACATTACTCAGGTTGAAATCCAGCCAAAATACTTTGAATCAGAACAAAGAATAATGAATTAAAAACCTATAACTTTAAGAATATAATAAATTCACTTTCATCAGTTGTTTAAATTGCCACATCACATCTAATATATTTTAAATAATGTTTATGAGGCACAGCATTCATCATAACTCACCCCAGAGTTGAAGCCACGAGACCAACTAGTCCTGTTCCTGACCCCAGTTCAATAATGCTCTTGGAGGACCACGTACTAATACCAGACTGAGTACTGCAAAATTGTTCCGTTTCTAAATATTTTGACAGGACAATAGCAGCGTCCCATACTACACAGCCAACGTCCCCTTTGTTGCATTGATAAATTCTTAAAATAGACCCGTCACTTTTTTCTATTTCTCTAACAAAATAATCTTCCGAATCCTCGTCAGTCGCCATGTTCTTGAACACAGTACGCGTTACGTCACGCATGTACGTGAGGTCTGATTCGCGAATCATTCATTTGAACGAATCATTGGTTCTTTTCACTGATGGACTCGTTTGACAGTTTATTCATAATACTGGTTTTAGGCTGTTTGTGTAATGTTGATTTTTTTTGGCTATGCGTTAATCTTTTTTTTTTTTTTTTTAAGAATCAAATCAATAACAATGTCAAATCGTATTACAAACATTCAGTGCTCATCCTAAATAAAATAACTTTAATAAAAAAATAAAATAAAATAAAAAATAAAAAAAGAGAACATGGGGCATGTAAAGGCAAAAAAATACAATTACATATACATAGAAATTAAATTACCAGGGCAAGTATTCAATAAGATTGTATACAAAAGAAGCAAGTTTCACAGCATTCTTGTTATTAACCAATAACAAAGAGTTATAAACAACCGTTAATCTGTTTGTTGAACTGGCATTCTTAAGTTTTCACCGTCACATAATAGACTTTAATCACAGCAGCCCCATCCTTGGGAGGCTAGTATATATATAGACTATATCTTTATTGGGTAATTTGGTTTATCGTTATAGGATTATTTCATGTAATTTTGAATTGTTATGCTGATGAAACACTGAAAAACATATCTATTCGAGAAATTTCCGTTGACAACAAATAAAAAAATTAAAAAATATAAGTGATCTAGCAGCGTGGAGCTTTTTATTGCGGATGCCATTCAAACAGGTAAGTTGATCCCTATCAACTATTGAGCCTCGCTTACATACCTATAATGACACTGTTCTGAATAAGTTATTTTATAAAATCAATGTCCATAGATAGACTAGAGTAGAGGATATCTTTGCGACTGACATCAAATTGGCCTATGGGTGAACCAAGGTAAACTACATTTGCATGTGTGAGAACGTGTATGTGACTGATATTTAGTGAAGTTAGCTGATAGTTTTCTGTCTCATTCTACCAAACATGGTGTTTTTATACAGTGCCACTAGATGGAAGTGTTGACTGATTCATAGGCCTACAGGTTTTCTAAGGTTTGTAGCCTACAGTGATGACATAATTGTACGAGTAACTCAGTGGTGTAGTCTAGTTTTTTGTAGTGAGTATACTGTGATATACCAGCAGCACCCACCTCCCACCCCCGCCGCCACCACCAACACCCATTTGAGAAAATTTTTAAAAACGTGATATTTCTTTAAAATTCTGTTTTAATAGATTTGATTACTATTATTTAAAAAAAATACATTTTACTATGCAATTTCTTTCATAATTCCATTGAGTTACTTTATTTATCTCTAAAAACTTTTATTTTGGTGGGTTGTAAATTAAAGACATTTGAGCTTCTGTGTGTTTTAATAAACTATTATTAGTATTATTAGGCCTACTTGAAGTATACTCTGCTGTGCAATAGTAATATATTTCTTTTATATTTTCTTAAAGTTATACAAAACTTTGATTTTGACAGGTTGCATGAAGCAGGGGCGTCACTAGGATTTTGATCATCACTTTTTTGGTAACACTTTACAATACGTGTGCACTAATAAGCATTAATTCATGCTTAACTAATGCACAGATAATACTGAATTAATGTGTTACTTATGATTATCTAAGCTATTCTTTAATGATTACCACATAAGGAACTAATTAAGTGTCTGTAAGGTTAATGTATTAGTTCATACATGAATTGTTATTAATTAAATATGTAATTGTGGATTAATTCCATAATAACTCATTTTTTTAACTAATAGTGTTAATTAATATGTTAATTACCAGAATGAGCCAAAGCCTTGTATTTAAACTTCCAGATAATATGACAGGTACACTAATATGCATTAATACATGATTAATTAATTAATTGTTAATGCAAATTCATGTGCAAATTACTAAATGACTAGTTAATAATGATGTGCCTCAACAAGTAAAGTCATAACATAATGATACCTTTGCAAATCATTAGCTAATGATTAATTAAGGCAGACAACTGGAAGTTGAAGTGTATAGCTATGACTAATTGTGGTAATTAACACATTAATTTACACTATTAGTTAATAAAATATGTTATTAAGGAATTAATACACAATGACACAGTGAATTAATAGCAATTCATGTATTACTTAATCTATTAATCATATAGACTCTTTATTAGTTGCTGATGCAGTAATCATTAATTAATGGTTTAGTTATTCATGAGTAACTCATGATTATTTGTGCATTAGTTAAGCATGAATTAATGCATATTAGTACACGTATTACCTACTTTTTATTAGTGTTTTTGACAGCATGAAGGACGAAAGAATATATTACTGCATGTTACATGTATAATTGCAGCATTTTGACCCTATACCTAGGGATAGATAACTAACAATGACAAAAATAGCAGGAGGTTTCAAAACCAATCCAACAAAGAAGCAAACAATCCAACAACTGTGACACTTCGCAATCCAACAATGCAGAATCCCTGACAGCATTCCAAAGTCAACTGAAAAACTCTTCTCTTCCGTGAGAACTTAACATAAACAAATAAAATATATTCAAATCATCACTTGTCTGGTTTATGCTACTCTGAGCAATGTTTGAACTTTGTATTTTGAGCACTTCTTGTGTTGTTATTGCCTCTTCACGTCACGTCAAAAATATTTTATACAGCAATTGTACAGTCTGAAAGTTCGATATGTCATCTTTCCTAACTAAGGTCAGTAGACGACTAGTTTCGAATTTCATATTACTGTACATTTCCATTTCCCCTGATTTCACTGTACAGTAAATTTACCTCAAAGTTCCTCCTGTCTTCCTCCGATTCTCCCAGATATCTGGGATTGTACTGGAATTGTCCACACCAGAGCTGAAAGTACAACAATTTCTTCTGATCGGCTACTTTGTATTTATTTTTATAAGTGTTTTGACAGCATGAAGGATGAAAGAATATATTACAGCATGTATAATTGCAGCATTTTGACCCTATACCAAAGAGTTCACCCAAACATGAAGAAAAGTAAAAAAATAATGAATTTTTTTAACTAATTCTGGTATATTTACATGGTGTAGTATACTACAACAATGTTCATGAATATGCATGGTCCCTATAAAATAAAACAAAAAAAAACAAAATTCTTGAAAAAAGGCTTGGAACAACCTGAAGGTGTCTTGAAACTCTAAATATTTTAAGAATATCAAAAAAGATGTACCCCATTGACTTAAATGGTATTTTTTTTTTTTTTTTACATATATATGGGAGTTAACTTAATGGAGCCCATCAACTATTTCAGCCCAGTCTCATCCGCGTTTGACTAATTGGTTACCTATTAAAATTCAAAATATCTGTTTGGAACAACTTATGGATAATAAATGACAGAATTTTCATTTTGGGGTGAACTATGCTTTTAAATGACCCTAGCAATAAAGAGTTTGTTCAAATGTAACCCTAGAATCTAAACCTAGATGGTTAACAATATCAACAATAGCAGGAGGTTTTAAAACCAAAGCAAATAATCCGACAACTGTGGTTAACATGAGAAATAATACATCCATTACATTAACCACTTTTCAAACAGACGGTTATTTTTGCACAAATTTATAGAATTACAAACAAATTGATCATGTGAAATGTGTATATCAAACAATAATTGTAAGAAAAGCAAAAGCGTTTTAATTCTTAGAGGGATAAAAGGATGAAGAAAAAGAAAAGTATCACAAGTTATTTATAAGTTTGATATAAAAAAAATGAAATAAAAGCAATGTTTTGACTGCCTAAACTGCCGACCTGTTCTTGCGTTTGCTGGCAAACCTCCTGGCAAGCAGACGTTCGCTCATCGAGTACATGGTGAGCCCAATCCACTAAAACACAATAATAGGTAAATTTATGAATTTTTCATTATAAAAATAACACATAAAATCAAGCAGAATGTTTTTAAACAGTTGTACAGTATGTGGTTCGAGATATGGAAAATAAATGTATGTTTACAACAGGATTACCTCACTCTCATTCAGACTTATCTTCCCACCTTCACAGAGTCTCTGGAATATTCCTGATGAAGAAAATAAAGACTGTTAAAATGTAATAATAATAATAAATACCCAGGGTATTCAGCTCAAACTATTTCAGGAGCATGAAAGTGTAAAACCAAACCAATTTTACTTTATTTATTTATTTAAGTCCTGAACATCAAATTAGGGCGGCACACGGTGGCTCAGAGGATTTCTGTCTGGACATTGGTTAAAATGGAAAGTTTTAAATGACCCATAGATGAGAGTGTGAATGTGAGTGTTTGTACTGGGAAAGGCTCCAGCTTTCTGTATAAGGAAACCAGAGAGAGAGAGAGATAGAGAGAGAACAACAAATTGTCTTTCTGTCTAGTGTTACTCACTAGCCATGCAGTTCAAACGCATGACAAGGCAAACAAAACCCTCCAGAGAGATCTGCTCTGAAGCACCACCATACCGCACAACCATGAGACTCAGGATGTCTTCATTTAGATGTAAGCCTAGGGCACAAGAACCATGACATAAATACAGGATCTATATAATGAGTGAATGAAAATATTTTATCATAATCTCTCTGTTTTCAATTTTAGGGGTCACTGGGCAGCTGTAGAGAGACACTGTACCATCAGCAGTTATGTTTGTCAAAATAGTGCAAATATTGAATACTTTTCTACTAAGGAAATTACAATTAAATGTTTACAATGTTTTACTGCAGCAAAGTATAAACTGTAATACTTACTCAAATGCTGAATATTGTGAACTTATAGTCAACATCTCAGTCCTTCATGTAACTCACTGAATGTTTATCTCATTTTTGCACAGAATGGACAGGACGAATTCTGCATTCTTATTAGGCATGTAAGTGGATGGTACGATGAGATACTCTCCTGGCTCCAGTCTGAATAGTTTCATCACTTGTCTTGCATCCTGAAAAGCCCCGCTTGTTGCCACAGGCTTTCTGCTATAGAAAAAGCTTGATCCGAACTTTCCCTCAGATCTCATCTAAAGGATAATTACACAAAAAAACGTGTCAGAAAGGTACGACAACTTATGTGTATAAAACTGATTAAAAACTAATTTTACTTGCCTCGGGTGGAACCTGTAAAAGTTCAAAACAAAAATAAATGTTACACTCTAAGCACAAAGGCATCATTGTACATCCATATATATTGGTTTCATGTTTATTTATTTTTTTTGTAAATTCTGACCGCAAACACGCAGAAGCCGATGCCATGGTGTGAAGCAAGGCGTCTGTTTCTCTTGTCAGGTTTCTGTATGAGGGACACCAGAACATTGCTCTGGCCCTGCTCACAGGCCGTATCCATCTCATTTATCTTCAGCCAAAACTGGGGGTTGGTAAAGAAGGTGTCTACAAATACAGGACACTTGTGTTAGAAGCAGATTTACATGATAACTAGTAGCTTTATAATCATAATGTACATTTCCTGAAGAAAATGTGAGTAGTGTTTGCAGTGGCAAAAATCGCCAATCGGTTGCTAGGAGCGGTTAGTTTTTAGCAAGACGATAACAAAATTAGCATGATGCTAGCATGGTTAGCATGTTGCTATCATGTCTTTAGCATTATGATATCATGTTGCTAGATTAATGCTAGCTTGATTAGCATCAGCCAGCATCTTTTAGCAATATGCTAGCATGATTACCATGATTAGCATTATTCTACCAAGATTAACATGTTTTTAGCAAGCTGCTAGTATAGCATGTTGCTAGAATGATTCTAGTAGGATTGTCATGATGCTAGCATGACGCTTGCACATTTTTACTTCTTATCATGTTTAACCCTAAGCTAATTGCAATTAGCATGTAGCTATTCACAGCTAGCATGTGTAACATGTTTGAAGTCCTGTTTGCTAGCATGAGGCAAAAGAGCCAACCCTCATCTCTGTATGATGAGATATACAGTTGGTATTGCAAAATGTTTGCTTGGGTACTTGCTAGCGAGTGGTTTGGCAGCTGCCAATGATGATACTCCAAAGGCTGCTTTTCAATATGAATGATATAAACCAACTTCCCATGCCTCTATGAAATCCATCTGTGGATTTGTGTTGCTAGAGAGTGGCCAGGGAGAATTGAAGGTGTCTCAATGGGGACACTTTGGGAAGCTCATGCCCCCCAGGGGTGCACTTTTTACCCCATTGTGAGTTATGTTCTTACAGAGCCTGTAAGCCTCTTCAAATGTGGTAAATTACACTTTTCTGCTAAATAAGTTTGAGCAATAACAATAGTGAGTGAAAAGCCACTTATGAATGAAAAGCACCTGAATGATTCATGCAGCCTCCAGCTGTTCTCCCAGGAACCCAGCTGCCATGGTGGAACTTGGAAATCCACTGACATGCTGACTTTTCTTCCAAAAAATCAGGACATGAACTGCAGATATCCATGTTGTCAAATATTCTAAGGAAATCATTCATCGACATCCTGCAACAACAAAAACCCAGCTTCATATGTAAATCATAGACTAAATTCATGTTTTACTATGCATTAAGAATCTTTTTCAAAACATGGTTCATACTCACCAGAACTCTCCATTTTCATTATCTAGATGTTGTTTGCGGTCCTCATCACTCACTGTGTTCCACAAGGGTGAGCTGAAATAATTATGTAAAACATACATCAGAATTATGTATCATTTTGACTGTGCAATAACCAATTTCACAGACTTTTTTGTTTGTTGAGAACTGCAAAAAAGAACAATTTGTTGTTAAAAATGTTCACTGCCAATTGTTCTACTAGTTAGTTATGTTAATCTGCTACTGTTGTGTGATTTGATTCATGATTTCCTTTCTATTGCTATACATTTTATTTTTTAAAAATATATGTGAATATGTTTGAACAGCTTCAATACTCTACTATTCTTATACAATTATATAGCATTATTTTCTTTTACTAAAATAACACCTACAGAAGTTTTGAATGTTATTGATCAGCTCAGTCTTAATAATACATTAAATCTCTTCATGTATCCACTGGCTGATCCATTGACTGTCTGAAAGTATTCTTGTATTACTCCAATTTATAAAGAAGGTGGCATTCTTGATCCACATAATTATAGACCAAAATCAATCATTTGTGTTATTGTTTAAGTATTTGAACAATTAATTTATAATCTATTATCAAAGGTCCTAGAAAATAATACATGTTTATGTTTCTTCAAATGCAGGAAACTTCATAAATGTATTATAAACTAAACAAATTAATTGTTGGCAAAATGATCTAACCTGTGTGGTACAGTCTTGTACATTGGTTAGGTATACTTTGCTATTCTATACATATAGGCCTAATAAGTTACATTATAATATGCAATATAATGTGGCAATACAATTATAGCATATGTTACCCTTTTTTAGGTGTTTTATGTATTGTATTTAGGACCCTCTTGAAAATGAGATGTGAATCTCAACGGTTTTATCCAAAAGAATAACATTTGTTGCAAATAAGACATTTTAACATAATTAACATACAGGAAAAATATTTTTAATTCTTACTTGTAACTCCAGTCTCCATTCCACTCAATGCCTTCCCATGGGTTGTACAATCTCACAAGCTGAACTGGATATTTACCACTCATGACCTGTTCATTTTTTTTAAAGATTTTTATATATAAATAGTATGAATTAGTAGTATGAATATGTGGCAAAAAAGCATTTATGCAAAAAGGCCAAATCATGTACAAACATGTAAAGCATGGGTGAGTATCAAGTTGTTTTGCTTCCATTATCTTTTGTCCCTAATATATTTACCTCAAGACCTTTTTTGATTTTGTGCAGTCTTACCTGGTAAACCTTTGTCACAGTGTAAGCGTGGCCCAGAACAATGCCATTTGGTAATCGTTCCTCATTCTGATTCTGTGGAAACAGAAAAATAATCAGAAGACAGATGATGTTGTGTAAACCCAGAACAAAAGAATCCCAGAAATTAAAATGTCTCTGTAAAATATAGGGTTTTTAATTTATTTTTACCCTGGTGGAGTTTCACAGCCCATAAGGACTTCTGACTGGAACGCAGCGGTACATTATCTCCCACAAATCAGTTGGAGCCGTTTTCAGTTCGTAGTGCATATGAACCCCACCGGTGAAGTCCATGAGGGCTTCAGACACCCGGCCACAGTGCATGTCAGCGTAGGAGCCGCACACCCTGTAACAGACATTCAATCTCTAAATTGTATGCCGCAATGTAATAGACATAATTATGATGACTATTACTGGACACGAATCAGAGGTTGAATAACAATCGTTCTTATATTCAATACAACAGCACTTTTGCTTACATATACTTGAAATGATTTTTTATAAAGTCACTAAAAGATGTACAGGCACTTACTTTGCATATGCTTTCTCCAGCAAGGCTGGCCAGAACTCATTATATGTTTTTGATTTGACAAAAATCAGCCGGCCGTTTATTGTTGGCAGTTTGTCATCAATCACAACATCGTACCATTTCCCAAACCGCCAGAACTGTAAGTTTAAACAAGCACAACACTGAGTGAAAAACAAACATTAACTATTGCTTGGGGTTTCGATTCTGAATAATATGATCAAAATAGAATTAAATATGGGAAATTATGGCATGAAATGAGAGGAACTTACCCTGAAGTGAAATAAACCAGTATAATTGTGGCTGAATGATTGTCCGTCTGGTACGACCTTTTGTAATAATTTGTTTTGAAATGTCAGAGCACCAACAGAGGCCAGAAACCAGCAGTTTCCTGAAGAAAAAAAAACACTTATTGGAACAGTAAATTTGATAGGATATCTTTCATATTCCACAACTCCTTTCTGTTTTTTTTTTCTAGAATATAGGGATGTTCATGCATCTTTTCAAATATAATACCTCTTTAAGTGTGTCTTTATAGATGTGTTATTCTGTATTTTATAAAAGACAAATAACATTGTCTCTTTATTTTAACTGGACAGCAGTATATACACCACCTCACAAAAACTGACAAATATGTTTTCAATATTATTGAGATAAATTGTTTCTTTCGATGAAATTTTGTCACGAGGGCATTAGGATGATGCATGCCAAGATTTGTGCAAATTGAACGAACCAAAAAATAGGTTTTCCAAAAACATTCAATATGGAGGAAAAATTCCCTGCGGGCAAACAAAATACGATATATGATTCTTGGAGCTTACAAGGATTTGAAAGGGAAAGATATTTCAACTCTAATGCACTTATTATAACACCACCAAGTGTGTTGCTCAGAGGGCAGAAAAAGAATAATATGCAAATCTTTACAAATACAATAAGGTTACTTGGCTTAGCCTAAATATATATCTCTTTATTTACACAGAGTAAATAATCTCAATAGCCTCTCTAATCTATTATTGGAAAAATAATTTTGCCTGACTGTAGGTCTATTAATGAATGTCTACATTGAATAAGTAGGTCATCGTACTGAACACTATTTTGCTTATGAATGTTGCCGCTAGGTGGCAGTAGGTGCCAATGCACTAGAATGTACTGAATTTTAATCTAGGGTAGGCAATTTTATACTGGTTGAAACTCTCTTCTCATCTTGATAGCAATCAATAATTGAAGAGGTCGTTTAAAAATGTAATCTCTTCAGTGGAACTCTCAAGAACTAAAGAAATGCACCTCCAATCATTGCATTCAGGTCCGCGTGCAATGATGGGATGACCTCCTTCCTGCATCATCAGCGCGTTTCACGAGGCTATGCTTCAGAGTTGTATCAGACAGCCAAAACGTTGCAAACAAACAGCGGCCGCCTTTAACGCTTTAACGGCAATCCGTGACGTTCACGTTCTTCAGGCTCGGATTTTTTTTTTTTTTTTTTTTTGGCAACACAACGCTCAAAATGTATTTGTATCAGTCGTTTGGTACAAGTAAGAAACTCTGTGTGTTGTTTATATAATTATAGTGTTATGTACTTTAGGCGTGAGGTAATTTAACGCTGTCTCTCATGACGCTTTGCGCGTTTAAGTGTTTTGAAGGGGGCGTGGCTTTCGAGAAGCTCTGAGGGATCGGTTGGGATCATTTCAAAGCTAACTTGCTATTGCTAGTGTCTCCACAACTGCATACCCACACTTTAAGTGTATAAAACAACAATATTGTGGTTACCTTCAGACATACCTATATTCCCTTGGACGTCAGTCAAACCTGGACACTGTGTCTATAATAAATTCAGCTTCTGGATACAATTTCTGAAAGAAAATAAATACATTTTTCAGTATTTGACTTGTGATCAACTGATGCATTCTGTGAAAGGGATGTGATTGATTGTGTTTTTATGTAGTGTCGTTTAATTTCTTTAAATTGTTTAGATTGTCATAGTCAGATCTTTTAGCTTTCATTATAAATTGTGAAAGTTTACACTTCTAAAAGGTGTGCAATATTAACAGAATATGTTAAAGTATAGATTACATACCGTTGGTCTTATCCACTCCACTCGGGCCATGACTTCTGGCTCCAGCAGCCCTTCGCCAATGGAACGAGGATCTGCCGGAAAAACCCATCAACGAATCTCTGTCTTGTCTTAAGACAGTAGTCTTGTAAAGTTGTAGTCCTGATCCATGAACTTCAAAGGATTTGTTTCAGAGCCCATGCCACCATTTATGTTGCGGTCATTCATGACTTTTAGACACATGCGCGTGTGGAACCGCTGGAGGAGGCATTTTGAAATCTGTCTGGATTTATTTACTATTCAAAAGAGGGAATTACAACAATAATACAAAGACATTACATTTCTTTAATAAAAATTACGTTTCATTTTTCTGTTCGTATCTTTTCCATTTTCCATTTTAGGCCTTTATCCAAACAACTTTCATTTCATTCAAAAAGTATACATTTTATCAAACCTATTGTTAGCACAATGCTCAACTGTTTATGCTGCTGGAATACAGACAAAACTCATAAAAACAGTATAATAAATCCTTACAGAACAAAATCTACAGAAGTATATATGCAGATATACCTTATTTTGCATATGATACAGTCCATAAAGTGTTTTTTTTTAATAAATTAGTTTGTATACAAACAGAATATAGGTCTTCCCTTCCTATGAGACTATTGAGCTTCAACTTATTGCATTACAGACATAAATAAGATGAATATGTACCTTCAGAGAAGCAATGAATTTTCAGCCAAGTGACCTTCTCCGTCTTGACACACTTTTGCCGTACTTCAAGCTTTTAAACTTGTAGTAGCCCTACCCCATTTCCAGCGTATGTGTCTAGATAACAAAGAAGTGATTGACAGAAACTCATCTGAATCTTTGTCATTATAAGACACTGACATCCATATTTCACATTAGCAAGTTATTATTGTTATTATTATTCTTTTCTAGGAGAAAGATGGTTGGCATGGTTTATTTCTGTGCATAATATTATAAAATACATTCTGCTTTTTTAGACAGATTAGTTTTGTTTTATGGTATGAGGTTATGTAAGGCCTCCAAAAATGCATTCAGTGCAGCAGAAACCAGTTTATCCTGCCTGGACTTGCTTTTGAATGTAGAACTGATCATTATATGCTTCATCATTATATTGAGCATGAATTACATTTATATCAAATTGAAATTAATATATGTAATATTATATATTTAATGATGAGTTTAAAATGTATAAATTGTGGCTATAGTAAGACATTTCTTGATAAATGATCACTCATGCCAGCCAATATGTTAGGTATTTAAATCATTGTGTCAATACAGTATATGCAAATGAAAACCAGTTAAGTCAGATCAAGTACTGCACCTGTACGACGAGAGGAGTAGGCTAGTTTGATTGTGCCAAACTACAGAAGTCAACATTTAAAGTGGATCAAAAAAGTTTATCAAAGTTGTCCAAAGACAAGAACGGGTATTGTTCAAAATTCATGAATAATTTTAATAAAAGGTTTTGATCTACTCCACTCAAAAGTTCACTGGGCACAGCTTTAAGGTGAGTCTTTCTGGCTTTCTGGTCAATATCTTCATCACTGGTTCACTGTTCACATCACTGTGAGTGATAAAAACTGCAGATTAACATTTCCTACTGCATTCTCAAGAACAAAATGTTCTCTGCCATCTTCCATAGTCATAATACAGTAAATTGATTGGCAAAGATACAAACTGATATTCACAGCCGTCATTTCACCAGTTCTCCACTAGAGTTCACTGACATTAAATTTCTGAATTTCATTCCCATCTTCACCTGTGACCATTCAACATGTTCATGAAAATGTAGGAACTAGTAACTCAATCTGAACTACAATATTAGAATCGATAAACACAAAATGCAACATAATAATATTAAAACATCTTTTAGGCTATTTATACTAGCCGACCATGGGTGCATCCTAAAGTCCCTATAGCTTTCGGGGTCGTGAACCAGTAAGCTATATCATGCATATGAATTTGGGCACTGGTAAGGACAGAAAGGACCCTGCTTACAACAAGTCACCTTTATTTATAGCGCTTTTTACAATACAGATTGTTTCAAAGCAGCTAAACACACTAACTACATACTACTGACACACTGAACTCAATTTCCAACAGCATGATGTCCTCATTATACAACATCACTACTGTAAATTAAGTCAGTGGATAAAAGTGTCTGCTATATGATTAAATGTAATGTAAATGTACTGGTGTTTATGAACAACAGAACTGATATCTTTCCTGATTTTCACGGTGCATTGTGGGACTTTTTAGGGAATGAAGGTTTCAGTGCACTGGGATGATTTTGTAATTGAGACCGCCCTAAAAATGGCTGTTTTAATATTACAACAATAATTAAAACATGTGTTTCAATAAAATCCATAAAAGAAGATAATAGCTCTCCTCTGTGTGATGTTTTGGGTTTGTTCATGTACTCTTCTTACATTTTCAATGGTCCCATTGAAAGACCGATACACTGACCATGCTTTATTGTGCAAAGTTTGCAGAAATCTCCACTTTGGCCGGAGTTTTTAGAAATACCCGTTTTCTGTGATAAAAACGGGGTTTTCATGTAAACGAGAGGCCAATCCGCAGGGAAATATCTGCGTTTTCCCTTCAGTTTAAATAGGGCCTAAGCCCTAATGTTTGCTATGTGTCTTTGTCAAGTTTTTGTTCCACTGTTGGTAAGCGTCATGTCCACAATCATGTTTATGAGTTCATGCCACGTCATGCTTTTGTTGGTAAAACTTAACAATAAGGTTCATTAGTTACTACATTAGTTAACATTAACAAAGAATGAACAATACTTCTTCAGCATTTGTTAATCTTTGGTAATGTTAATTTCAACATTTACTAATACTTTATTAAAATCTTGTTAACATTACTTAATGCACTGTGAACTAACATGAACAAACAATGAAAAGCTAGATTTGTATTAACTAACGTTAACAAGTACAGTAACAAATGGTTAGTCCATGTTAGTTAATGCATGAACTAATGTTTAATAAATGAACCTTATTGTAAAGTGTTACCCTTTTGTTTTATGTTTTGATCTTGTTATAAACTGCACATGGGTTCTCATCTACACTTGGTCAGGCCAGCTCACACACACTCTCCTGTCAGCTGTGAGACAGAAAGAGAAGCAGAAAAACACAAACACAGCACCTGAAATAAAGATGCTGATTTGGGATAGTCTTTTCTTTCCTATTGTGATGTAAACATTGGCTATATCAAAGTGATTGTTTCTTGAACAAGAAAAAAATGTAGGGCGGGACTTGATTTTGTCCATCGGAAACTGATTGGATCATCAATTGCAAGGTGACTTGTTTTGTTTATTGATAGGCTAATAAGTCTTGCAGAAATTCAACAATATATTTTGAAATCAATATGTATGATATTTGCTATGTCCCTGTATTTTGTTAGCACCAGTGAAAATGTAAGATCAGTGTATTTTACAAAGAAAAAAAAACTTTCAAACAATAAACAGAGATCCCTGATAAGAGAATATACTACAGAGGAAGGAAACTGTCTGTTTACAAGTCAGAGCTCATGGGACGGACAGCAGATGTTTCTTTGTCTATGGTGTTTTTTTTTTATTTTAAAAGAGTGAAGAGATATTTGAGGAGACACAATGGGTTGATATTTGTACTGAAATGGAATATTGATAAACTTCGATAGAGTTAATTATGATTATGAGTATGGGTTTCATTGACATGACTATAAGTATCAATGTCCATCCTTTTTAATAGATCATCCTTTTGGTATGTGGTAAACATGTCCTTTGCATTTTTGATGAAGTTCCCTGCATTGAAGACAATGTTTTTCTCTGTTCCAAATGCAATTCCCAATGACTAAGAAAAAAAGCGACTTCACTTGCATCGGCACTGGGTTCTAAAGGGCCCACCGGAATGGTGTCTTAGGTCATTTCCTGCCATTCAAATGGAGGCGCTGCCCCGCTCAACACAAACACAGGATGTGGTCCATGGCTGAGATTTATCAGCAACAGGCAGACAACAGACACAATGGCAAGATATGTTGTGTGTTTGTTTCTGTGTACAATTTAGGAAAGATCATAACCTTTGTGGCTGAGTATGCAGTTTGTATTAAATGTTAAATTCATGCATATACAGCACTTTATGTGACTATTTTCGTTTAGTTACACAAATGTATGTATTGTATATGGCAGTGCTTTTTTTACGTTGGTGTCGAACACCTAGATCATAGCTAATATTTCTTAACTTTTTGGTGTTTTATGAATCGTTTTGTTTCGTATTTGCATGGTTTTACTGCTGCATAACCAACTCAGTCTCATGAAAGTGCGTATCTATACCACAAATGTCATTTCTCGTGGCATTTTTACGCCAAAATGTTTTTTGCGTGCATATTATGCTATGCACTGAAAAACCCTTGGGTAGGTTTAGGGGGGTGGGGAAAACACGTACCATACGCGCAAAAAATATTTTTGGCGTATTTAAATGGCACGAGAAATGACATTCGTGCTATAGATACAAACTTTCGTGGGATCGAAAGGCTATTCATACTAAAATATCAAGACAAAATATAAGTGTTTGTGCAATGAACAATATCTTTTTCCAGAACTACAGTTGTGGTATATATATATATATATATATATATATATATATATATATATATATATATATATATATATATATATATATATATATATATAAAAACTTTACAAGGTCATACTTTAAAAAAAGAAAAAAAATATATATATATATATATATTATTTTTTTTTTTAAAGTATGACCTTGTAAAGTTTTTAAAGTAGCTCTGGATGTTTTTTCTCTGCATACATGGGCCTACTGTAGGTTAAACTTGAAAAATGTAATTTAGAGTAAAGTAAAGGCTTGCAGCTTATATAAAAACCCCAAATTAAAATTAGAATATTGTGAAAATGTTTTCAAGCTGTAAACCATAATCATCAAAATTATAACAAATACAGGCTTGAAATAGCTCACTTTGCATGAAATGAGTTTATAATATATATTAGTTTCACCTTTTAAGTTGAATTACTTAAATTAACTTTTGCACGATATTCTAATTTCACCTGGATTTCATTAGATCAGTAAAGTAATTCAGGTTGCACTTTATTTGACAGCATACAAGTATTGGTATAAGGTTTAAGATTGGGTTTTAGGTTCAAGGTTAGTATACTATTATAAGTAGTGTGTACATGACTGTAAAATAAAGTGTTAATTCATTAAAAATGCAATAGAATTATGTTGGGGGAAATGAAATAAGGACAACATAATACACAGCTTGATTTCTCTTTTTGATAACTTTCATTTGTGAATTATGATTAGGCCTAATGAAAAAATGAATTTTGACAGGTTTCATATACTCTCACATTTTTTTTCTTAGATTCAATTACAGTTGTCTAATCATGATTGTATTATTATTATTATCTTGATGACACAAGAACATTGAGATTTGTTTGCTTAAGCTTAATTCTTGACAACCCCAATGGACACTTATAGGCTAGCCTATATGTTACTTATAATAATATTTCGTATGGTGTGAATGGGATTCTTCATTAGAAACCATGACAGAATGAAACATGGATATAAGTCTAATTCTAAAATTGCACTGGTGTCATGTTGAACTGCCATAGGCTGATACATCTGGGAAAGTAGTCAAAACAATAGGCTAAGTCAGTTGTTTTTTGTTGGCGTCAGGAACTCACCCTGCGATTGTTGGTTATTCACAAGGCTAAACAGGATGCATTAGTTTGAGTCTTGGGAATGCCTATGAAGAACTCTTTCTCCATTCTCTGAGATTAACTGAATTTTTCTCCCCGAAGCGATAAGTATTTTAGCATTAATGATAGTGGCGGGATGATGCGTGTACTGATTCTGATGTTGTCCTTTTTTATCGCTGACGGAACTGGCCGGGTGATCCCAACCTGCACAGCCGAGGCTTGCTTCACATTGCATTTGAAAGAAAAGGACTTTGAAAAAGCTTCTGATATCTGTGTCAATAATGGTGGCAATTTGGTTACTATGAGAAATGACAATGAATTTCAGAGCGTTAAATCGGTTCTTCTGGCAGTAGAAGACAGCATCTTTAACTCTAAACTTTGGATCGGACTTGCGTTGCCAAAAGGACGCTGCACGGATTTCACTGATGAGTTGCACGGATTCAGATGGAACGACAGACCCAAAAGAGTCCAAATATTCCAAATGGAAAAAGAAACCTTTGCGCACGTGCACGGAAAATAGGTGCGTGTCGATTTCGCTGGCTGACGATCTCAAGTGGACAGATGGCTCATGTAGAGAAAGTGCATTTTATATATGTAAATTTCTTTCCAAAGGCATGTGCAAACCTATAGTGATGGAAAAACCAGGTGATGTCAAATATAATCTTCCGTTCTTAGACAAACCGCAAACCGCAAAAAAGTTGGCGATGATACCACACGGGACATGGGCTGACATAATTTGTGGACGGTCGAAAGATGCAGAGTCCTTTATCTCCGTTTGTGACAATAAAGATGGCATTTTTACCTGGACAAATTCAGAGCGTTTTTGCGCTCGAGATAATAGAAGTTGTGCGCGCGATAACGGAGGCTGCCATCACTATTGTTCAGAGACTGCAGGAGCAAGTGTTCGTTGTGAATGTCGTGACGGTTATTATCTGATGGATGACCAAGTTAGTTGCGCTCTCAGAAACACCTGCGAAAATTCACCGTGCAAATCGAAGTGTATTCCGACAAATGCTGGATTTTCATGCGCATGCGCGGATGGATCTCAGCTGTCTGAAGACAACATCAGCTGCGTTGATATCGATGAATGTGATCAGCGCGTGTGCGGTGAACACATGTGTCACAACACGCCGGGAAGCTTTCTTTGTGAGTGTAACCCAGGTTTTAGGCTTGTTGCTGGCAAATGTGAAGATGTGGACGAATGCACCGAATCAAAGTGTCAGCAGGGCTGTCTCAATTCGCAGGGTTCATTCTCTTGTTACTGCCACGCAGGTTACGTTTCATTATCAGACGATAGAGGGATATGCACAGATATAGATGAATGTCTTGGTAAACCATGTGAAGACATCTGCCTCAATACTATGGGTAGTTTCAAATGTTCGTGCAGAGAAAACTTCATTTTGGCTACAAATGGCATCAGCTGCGTCCAGGAACCCACTGAGACTCCACAAAACACTCCATCTCCAGTTCATAGAGAAGAGTTCGTCACTAAATTGGGTCATTTACCTGTCAGTTTTGAGTCGACAACAATCAACCCCCCTCAACTTAACAAGACAAACGCTAAAGCGGACACCACTAAACGCAGAGAAGGTTTCCTCGGCAGTTCTTGGATATTGGTGAGCGTCTTGGCTTCGGTTATTACACTGGTTGCGCTCACTGTGGTCATCGCTGTCGTTTTATGGAAACGTTCAAAAAAAGCCACTTTGAAAAATACAACCGCTGACAACTACTGCTGGGTTTCATCTGGATTGGACAAAGAACGGAAAAAAGCAACATTTAACTGAACAATTATATTCATGCAAGTGTGAAATACATAGGCCTATTTTATGTCAGAATCATACAGAGATACAATGTTATCTTGAAAGTTTTTACACAAATGCTTGTTTTCTCTAGCCTATAGCATTGTTTGTTTCAAACACCAGTTCAAAACTTTTAAAATTGTTTTTTATGTAATCATGTTTCATGTTACATAACATTGTTTTAGAGCATTACAAAAAATTAAAAGGAAAAAAATGGTGGGTGGGAGGATGCGTTTAACAATATTGAATAACAATATTCGTGTTATGTCCTCATGTGAACACCAGTCCTCAGTTGTTTAAAAAAAATGTAAAAGACATGAAATTAACTGGCAAAAACAAAGAGATTTTTTTTTTGTTCACTAATCAATTTTTTTTAGGTCAGGATTGTTTTAACCAAACTTAGGCTATATTGTGAAACAAATAACGGAATTAAATGATTTTGCTTCATGCAATAAAATGGCGATAAATGGGTAGTCCCATTCAGTGATATAAAATTATTTGCATAATATGTTCTTGGGCAACATGTAATAAAAACACGAGTGGAGTCTAATAATGGGAGAATATGTATATATAATTTCTTTCCCTATTTACTTCCTTATGTCTCACAGAATGCCTGATAAACAAGTCCTGATGTCCTCTGGGACATGTATTAAATCAATGCACTGTTTTGTAACAGAAAGTCGTATTTTCATTAGAAACCCCATTACATTTTCCTGAGATGTTGATTTATAAACAATTTGAACATTAGTCTACATTAATCCTACATTTGATGGATTAATGACTGGATTAATGTCAGTCATTTAAAGACTAAGGAGAAGTTGTTGTCATGTTGAAACCAGATTGTGTTCTTTACTGGACATCCAGAAGGTGACATTTTTCAGATTTCAGAATTATATTTTTTTCCCTCTATGTCGGATAAAAAAAATCTAGCATAATAAAACCACACATAATTTAAAGCAAGGGTCAATAATGAAGGTATATGATTTATCGAATGGCTGAATTCTTTTTCAGGGTGTTTTTCTGTCAGGGAGGGGCAAGTTATATGTCATGTCAACTTTTGTTTAACAATTTACCTTATTAAATACAGTTTCTTTTACCTGTTTCTCTGTTTTATTTTCTTGCTGTTAATTGTACAGGACCCATCGTAATACAATTTGAACATGTTCTCACATGTTGTCACATGTTTTTTCAGTGAACTTTATTTCTTTTTATAGATTAATGTAGATTAATGTACACAGACATTTTTTTTTGTTAGACCTAAAGATGTATGTTATTTAATTAGGTACACTAGTAGCCTTAGTGTTATTAAGGTATTAAGTGTACTGTTAAGTTCTAGTAGACACATGTAAATACACACCGTCAAACATACATAGCCTGTTATTCAGAGAGAGAAATACATTGTTTTTTTATTTCAGATAAATTTGTTTTTTAACAATATCATATGGCATTCATTTTTACGTAGCCTATTTTGTCTATATTGCTACAACTTTACCGCATGTGTTAGGCTACCTATCCTGTTAGTCAGTGGGCTAGGTTGTAACAAATGAACACCATGTATTTGACATCAACTAGGTCTGTGATATTCGTAGAGGACTGAATTGGTTCCATTTGTACAGGTAGCCTAATAAACAAATGTGGGTACTTTGTATAAAAGTTAGAATCTCAACCAAAAAAGAATTCAGCGAGTTATAGATGCTGAAGCAAAAGGTGTTATAACCATCAAAGTCCTCTTTGAAGTATATCTCAGTAAAGTTAGTTTTTTTTTTTACTGCATGTAAGTTTATCATACTTGTAGTTTAGGGTAGAGCAGGGCACAACATAACACTTTTTGACTTTGTTAATTTGTGTAAATCTACTTAGGGTTTAGAGGTTGTTTTTCCCCACATTTATTTACCACATGTCTAGTACAATTATGTGGTTTTGTTTTATTAATACAGACTTGTATACTTTTCTTGATTAACCCTGAAAGAATGGAAGTGAAATGTGACAACATGCCCCTTAGGTGGGGTACATTGTTTGTAACATGTGAGGGGCACATTGTAACATCACCATATAACAGCTTAAAATGCTATCTGATTTTTGCTCTTTTTTTTAATAAAAACAAAAAAATATATATATTGTCAAACTAAAATATTTTATTTTTTACAATTATTAACTTTTTATATAAATTAATGGCATTTTTTAATAATAAAAATATACTCATTTTGAGTTTGACAAACACACCGAAAAACACTATAAAGCATAGTTCAAAACAAAATAATATTAATAATTTCTGAACATTGACTCTCAGCCTTTATCTACATGTAGCCTACTCTCAATAGAATTCATAAAAGTATAGAATATAATAGCATAATTAGAGGCACATTGTTACAACACATGCCCCAACTTTACAACTTACTTGTGTCTGTTAGCAAAGCATTATCAACTGTTAAACAACAGATTGGAGATTAAAATAATATCAGATTTGTCTTAATTTTAAATAAACACAAAAAATACAGATGAAAAGATAAAGATAAGAAACCATAGAGATGGTTAAATAAATGTTCAGTAATATCTTACAAAGATTTCTGAATTTTGGCGCAATTTTTTCTCTATATAGTGTTGAAATGGCAACAAGTAAATACACCAAGTTCTCGTCATGCTAGCATGAGTGTAAGTATTTAAAACAAGTGTGTTACAAATAGCCCCGCTAGAATAGGCCTACTTTTAACTGTTCCTAAAATCTGTAAACTGTGAACATTCTAGTGGGACCACAATTATTCATGCGTAATTTTCAAGGTCATTGATTGCCATTGGTGCATTTAGGCCTATAAGTGCATCACATTTATAAGAACAAACAGTGACCCGACATTTTTGGGCTGGGCTATTCCTCGGCTCCCTCGGGCGGGGTTTCCTTCCTCTGTTTACCTTTAGGCCTCTGTAATGGGTTTTCTAAAGTTGGCAATATATGCTTTTACAGCTATATAGACTATCCTCGTGCAGTTGCTATACCCTACCTCTAGAAATCAAGATGGATTCTTATTATGGACAATCTATTTTGATTTTCATCGTGTTAATTTCGTTTTGTGCTGGATTGGGGCATAGCTGCGCTTGCACAAGTAATCTAAAACATTGTGCAAACATCTACCAAATACCAGCGGACTTTCAAACGGCTCAAGAGAATTGCAGAGAACGGGGCGGTCAATTATCTATCCAACCGAATAATGCTGATGCAGTTCTCAGCTTTCTTCTTGATAACATGATCGGAGACTTTTGGATAGGACAACATGTTCCGAAGGATACGTGCTCAAGTAATACGAGCGCATTACGCGAAGAGAAATGACGACGGAGTTGACGAACTTGGAGAGCGCAGAAACGGCGTGCGTTCCTCTTGCGTGTCTGTCTCCGGCGACAAAACATTGACTGTGAAACCATGCGCAGAAAAACTGGATGGATTTCTGTGTGAGGACCCTCAGGGGGATCTCTGCAAAGGAAGCGTGGTCATCCTGGACAATGCGCAATGTATGTATGCACCCTGTGAACATACGTGTATTCCTATGGGAACCGGATACAGGTGTTCGTGTCGTGAGCGATTCCGTCCAAATGTTCGGGATCCACGCCGCTGTGACTTCTATTGCACAACATCAGTTTGCGAAGCGCTATGTATGAAAAGCGGAGTGGCGTGTTGGTGTCCGGATGGCTTTGTTAGAAGCGATCAAACCTGCGAAGATATAGATGAGTGTGAATCAAATAATGACTGCGCTCATATGTGTATAAATACGATAGGGAGTTATAGATGTGATTGCTTTCATCCCTATTTCCTCGTTAATGGAAGTCAATGCGTTCTCGATCGTCGAATATTTAGTGGTCAAGTATTCACAACACCGTATCCTAATTATATAGCACGGGGAGCCTGTCGACCCCAGGAGAATATGTTGGGCTGATAATATTCCTTGTAGCAGCTGCTTTTGCTCTATTAGTACTTGTGCTATATTTGCGGGGCCGTAAAGCAACTGTACAGGAATGCAATCCACCAGATTATGACGAGGTTCAAGGAAGTGTTTCCAAATGAATGATAGGCCTAACTGCTTCATAACCGTGTTTTCTTTTTTAAGTTGATGTCTCTTTGTGTAGCTATATGTCCTTCTTTGTGACCTACTACACATTATCTGAAGGATTGAACTTTTGAATTACATTGAAACTCTGTCCCTCTCTAAATAGAAATGTTAAAAAATATATTATTTCAAAATTGTTCTTGAAAAATTAAGTTTTTCTGGCAGTGATGCTTTAAAAGATTAGTCATCAGTCTTAGCATGCCATAAAGACCATGTTTGATAGGCTGGCACATGACACTGACTCTGATGCTGCATATCTCCATACGCGTGTGATGAATCTGATCTTCAATCTTCAAGCTAAGGGAACTGGATTAAATATTTTGAATTCGATCCACTGTCTGATTTCTAACTTGTAATGCCGCCTTATGTAATAATCATACACTGTTCGTTTGTTGAGGAAACTGGTCCCTGACTGAGCCTGGTTTCCCCAAGGTTTCTCTCTAGATGGAGTTCCTCTGGTTTGCTTAGTTGGAGACACTTAAAGGAGTAGTTCACTTTTTTCAAAAAATTTGTATTTTTTTTTTTTTAAAAGCGATCTTTTTGATTGATAAGACCCTTATTCATCGTTTGAAATCGTTTAAAGCCCTTTGAACAGTTTGCACTGAACTGTCTTTTGGACCATAAACCGTTTTGGTTACCACTGAAGTGCATTATATGGAGAAAAATCCTGAAATGTTTTCATCAAAAACCTTAATTTCTTTTTGATTAAAGAAAGAATGACATGGACATCTTGGATGACATGGGGGTGATTAAATTGTCAGCAAAAGTTTTTTTTTGTTTTAAAGTGAACTACTCCTTTAATATTCAACAATATTAATGATCTGACCGACACTATTGGATGAGAGCTGAACTGAGCTGGATGCTGACATCACTGTTTTTCAACTGCTTTGAAAGATGAAATGAACTGATTTAATAATTGATGATATTTACAATGGAACTCAAATCAACACTGAACTGACTTCAGCTGAACAATGACACTTTTCTTTTAGAGGAGCTGTACAGCTGAAATGATCTCTGTTTGCATCATTGAATCATTTTCCTTTTACTGTAAGTATTCTTTGAAACAATCTGTGTAAAGCATTATATAAATAAAGGTGACATGACTAAAGTTTTCTCATGAAGTTGGGGAAAACATGTTTTTTTCTGTTATTGTAATCTTCAAAAGTTGCTTTTGATGTTTAAAATTCCAATGCCTCTATGAGAATTTCTTGTAGCACATGAATATGCATTTTGATAAGACATAATTTGCAAAACAAACATAAATAAATGCAGCTTATTGTTATTTTATCCCTTTGATCTTTATGATATCTGACAAGATGATTTCTATAGTGAATATTGATTTCCTAAACTTCATCTGAGTCATGCATTCAGTGGTCAAGCTTTGTTCACTTATTGAATTACTGATATTGACACGATTTACCTTGAATGCATAAGATAAAACCATATCTGAATGCTTTTATAGCCTCTGATATTCTGTAATTCGCTAATAAATAATGACAGCCAGGTTTTATATTTGTCAAAGGTTTCATATTTCCATTCTGAAATGAACAAAATTTGCTTAATGTTAAAAGGAATAGGCCTATTTACTTGTGTAAATCAAAATTGTGTATCACCAAAATGTCATGTCTTTTTAAACCTTATTTAGGAATATCATAGCCTATATCACATGCTCATTCTTTCAAATGTAGGCTATTGCTCTTTGTTTTAGCAGTTAGTCTTGTCTATTTAAAAACGTTGTTTCCCTGTTCGTTTTATGTTTCTCCACACCTTTGACCTGTATAATAATTCATCTACCCATCACGAGATAGCCTACTTAGACCACGAGAGGCTGGATAACTTTCCAGTGTAGAAATGAACTGGCGAGCCGAAGTAACCTCATTACATTGAATATAATCAGCTTGATCAGCTCGAGGCAGAGAGAAACTCCGACGAAACTGATTTTCAATGTACGACATCAGTGGGTAGGTGACAGAAACTAATCTAAAATTCACGAGCACTTATTTAGAGAAAAGCTATAGGCTAGTGTCACCCTAGACCTTAGCTTTCAACCAGGTAAGGTAGACTAGTGACGCTTATGACGTATGTTTCATCATCATCATCTCGACCGTCGTACATTTAAACAGCGTCGATATTTTGCGCGAGCCTTCCTCAGATCTGCTGAAGACAGGAATTGAATAATGCATAATAATGCGTGCCGGATATGCCCTACACGCGTTCCCGAAAATACTATTTTGGTATTTACAAATTGATATGGGGATTTACTGGTCATCATGTTCTGCGCGTCGGCGAGGAGATTCTGCAGGGTTGAAAATCCATGATGCAATCCTAATATTTTCACGTTTTACCTAGTTTTTGTCGTTGTCATCATAATTTCAGAGCATTGTGACCCGATGAATTTCATTCAGTGAAAGATGTTTCATCATGGTGATAAAGAAGGCAAGAAATCTGCGTTTGGACATCCTGTCTACGGCCAGATTATTCTCTCGATCATCCTCCTCCTCCTCCCTTTCTGGTCACCGCCTTCCCGGCAAACACAGTAGGTAAGAGAACTGCTTAAATGCTGCGATTATAAAAGTGATATGTATTTGGGAATATGATGAAAATGCAGGACCTCCCTTGTGTAACGGGACACTGAAATAGTCGAAGCCCCCCCCCGGTCCATTCTGTTCTGCTCTGCCTTAACAGTCACTTAATGCCATGACGATGCTGCTTTCCAGCATTTCTGATGTATATTGAATAACCTTTGGTCATGACGAAGCAAACAAATTCAAAACAAGCAAAAAACACAATCATAAAATTCCAGAAGGATTGAGTAAAACAAACAGCTCAGCAGAAATGTGTTTTCTCATGTAAGGAAATGATGTATTGATAGTGTGATGCTGGAGAGACTACAGGGGAGTGTTGTAACACGGGCTGAGTTGTAACACTAACAGTTTCACCCAACACAAAATATTGGTGACAAAATGCTATCATGCGCTCAACACCCTTCTAAGGTGATTAAACATATTTTAAATAATATTAAGGAAAATAACAATTTGAAGAAAAGACAGATTGCGGAAAGACATAGCAAATTTCTATTTTGTTGTTTATGATTTAATTTTTGATAAGCTGAATCACCATGACTGACCAGACTTTGACAGTTTTTCCATACATTTACATTTATTAATTTAGCTGACGCTTTTATCCAAAGCGACTTACAATTGCTATATAAGAGGTTGCATGCCTCTCTGGAGCAACTAGGGGTTAAGTGTCTTGCTCAGGGACACATTGGTGTCTTACAGTGGATTCGAACCTGGATCTCTCACACCAAAGGCATGTGTCTTATCCACTGCCCCACAGAATAAAACTAAAAGATAATTACAACTTTTGTTTTCATTTTCTGTTTTTTTTTGAGTTTATTGGATAGGACAGAAGAGAATTTGACAGGAAAGCATGGGGTAGAGAGAGAGGGAACAGGATCGGCAAAAGACCTCAACCTGGGAATCGAACTTCGGGTCCGCAGTTGCTTTCTCCTCTCACAACTGAGTATTAAATCAGAATTGTGAGATATAGTCAGAATTGACTGATATATTCAGACTTTTTATCTCACAATTCTGAGAAAAGTTGTCAGAATTGCAAGATGGTCAAAAATGTGAGATATAAACACGCAATTTACTGTAAAAAATAATCCTGTAAAAAAAAACGGTAAACTACTGGAGCTGTGGTTGCGAGCATCATACCGTAAAAATACGCTGTGTTACTGTTTTTGAAATTAACAGCTAAATACCGTATTGTCAGCTACAGTACTGTATACAACTTAATTTAACAGCTCTAACACAAAAACAGTAACACACCATATAGTTCAACGCGTTCTCATCCCAAGGCGCCATATTCCGACACTTTTGCAAAAGCGTAATATACAACGCACAGGGTACCCTTTAGCGCCAAATGAGACCGTTAAGTTTAGGTATGGGGTTGGGGTAGGGTTAGGCCACTAGGAGGCGCCTTCTGCCCGCTTTATTTTTACGTCTCATTTGGCGCTGAAAGGGTACCCTGTGCGTTGTATATTTACGCTTTTGCAAAAGCGTTTGTATATGGCGCTTTGGGATGAGAACGGGCTGTATAGTTACGGTATGATGCTGGCAACCACAGCTGCCAGTAGTTTACCGTCTCTTTTACAGGACTTTTTTTACAGTGAAAAAAGTCAGAATTGCGAGTTTAATCAAAACTCAGAATTGTGATATAAACAGTCGCCATCACACTTTTATTTTTTATTCTGTGGCGAAAACGAGTTTCCATGTAGACCAGTCAGTGTTTTTATTTATTTGTCCAGCATTTTTATTTGTATTTTTTTACATTTTTAAAGGAGTATTTCACTTTAAAAAAAAAACTTTTGCTGATAATATACTGTGATGCGCGTTCGTGACTCTCCTGTTCGAACTTGTATATCAAAATGAACAAATCTTTTTCGTGTCATTTGGTTCATTCAATAAACTAAATGAACGAGTTGACTTGGGAAAAAGATTTGTTCATTTTGATGAACAAGTTCGAATAGGAGAGTCACGAACGCGAACATTTGAGCTTATAAAACTTAAACTTTGTTGTTGTTGTTTTTTTTTAAATGAGCGATCATTTCGCTTTATAAGACCCTTATTTATCGTCTGAAATTGTTTAAAGCCCTTTGAACAGTGTGCAGTTTGCACTGAAACTGTCTTTTGGACCTTGAACCTTTTGGTTCCCATTGAAGTCCATTATATGGAGAAAAATTCTGGAATGTTTTCATCACAAACCTTAATTTCTTTTCAACAGAAGAAAGAAAGACATGGATATCTTGGATGACATGGGGAGAGTAAATTATCAGCAAAAGTTTATTTTTTAAAGTGAACTACTCCTTTAATGAAATACTTTCATATGTAGCAGATATAAACAAGAGTATATTTAAGCTTGGAAGGTATGGAACAAAAAAACGATTAAATTACAGACTTTAGGACCCAACACTCATATCTGCACAATCATAAGATGTCTTCTTTGCTTTAAATGCATGACTTTGGTTCTTCCCGGTGAACTTTTAGTGGGACAGTTCTGCAAAGATCCCGGTGTTCCTGAGCACGGAATCAGAACTCCAAACACCGGTGTGTTCTTCGAAAACTCGGTGGCGAGGTTCTCTTGTGTTGATGGTTACAGCTTAAAGGGGCCGGCCAAGATTATCTGCACGCGCTTCCACAATGGATCGGTAGGCTGGAAACCAAGCCTTAAACCAGTGTGCCTTTCAGAAGGTGTGGCTTCCGTTCTGTAACTCAATGTTTTACTGTTTCATCTGTAATTGTATGAAAATGCTGCAGCGTTTGTTTATTTATTTGGAGAATCTATCTTTCAAAGATTGTCTTCCTCCATTCATCGAGGATGCCCATGTCACAAATAAGACGTACAGGCCTGGCGACAGCCTCATTATCAGCTGTCATGAGGGATTCCAGATCCGGTATCCTGACACGGAAACTATGGAATCAGTGTGTCAAGCCGATGGGACGTGGGATAATCAGCCAACTTGTCAAGGTTAATGCAAGTCTTACTATATTTCAAAAATGTTCATGTGATATGATGTCCTCCACTCAGGGTTTGGGTTTGATGCGCTCCTCTGTCTCCTCAGGCTGTCTACGGCCGCTGATACCTCCACACAGTTACATGAACATCTCGGAAACAGAGTTCTCTGTGCCTGTTGGAACTGTGGTCCACTACCAGTGTTTTCCTGGTTACAAGTTGGAGGGTCCTGAACTTTTGGAATGCATGTATAACCTCATCTGGTTCAGATACGCACCCCCGGTGCCTTGATGTTGAGGGTAAAGATCACTAAATAATTTCTTAGTTTTGAGTTGAAAAAGATACACAGCTATGTTCTGAATAAAAATGTTCTTTATTATTATTATCTGTTTAGAATTTATAGAATTTATGATTGCACTATAATTGCATTTTTAGTACCCTTGAAAACTTAGGGGATAGTTCACTTTGAAATTAATTTTTGTTATGTTTTATGCATCCAAGATGTAGGTGTCTTTGTTTCCACAGTAGTTTAAATTTTGATATTTTTAGGTCAAACCGTTCTTGTCTGTCAGTCATATAATGGAGGTCTATGGTCACCACCTCAAAGAACATGCACAGAGAAGTCCAAATTACACATGATTTAATGACTCGTAAATGCAAGTACACATTGATGGCCTAAGACACGAAACGAGCGGCTTGTGTGAGAAAACAAACAGTATTTATCTCGTTTTTACCTCTTGTAACCACATCCATGTCCAAGTGATCTAAGGGCATGGGCGATCCAGTCTGCGCAAGCGCCGGAAGTGATCTCTTGCGCATGTACTTCTCTCATTGTTTCTGAGATTTCGAAAGTGTTACCTTTCACTTTCACATATATTTAGATATCCAGGGAATCACAATGGAAGACGATTTCGATATATCAACAGACAACGTTGAATTTTTTTGACGCCGCGAGAGATCACTTCCGCCGCTTGCGTAGACCGAAGTGCCCGCGCCCTCAGATCACTTGGACGTGGCTGTGGTTACAAGAGGTAAAAACAATATAAATACTGTTCGTTTTCTCACACAAACCGCTCGTTTGGTGTCTTAGGCCATCAATGTGTACTTACATTTATGAGTCATTAAATCATGTGTAATTTGGACTTCTCTGTGCATGCTCTTTGAGGTGGTGATCATAGATCTCCATTATATGACTGATAGACAAGAACGGTTTGACCTAAAAATATCAAAATTTAAACTACTGCGGAAACAAAGACACCTACATCTCTGATGTTCTTGAGGTAAGCTAAACATACCAAAAATTTATTTCAAAGTGAACTATCCCTTTAAAAACATTTGTCACCGTTTTCAACTTAAAACGGCCGTTAGACTACAACTGCGTGAATTTGTGAAAACGGTGACGTCATGCGCACGCGTGTTCAGTCTATCAGGCGCAAAGTGTTTCTTTACAGACAAAATGACATCGCCACCTACTGGCCTGGCATGAATAATACAGAGTTTTTAGACGTTTTCGTGAATTCTTATAAACGTGGCTCGTTTTGACAACGTTGTCGTCTGGAAACAAAAAGGAAAGCTTTTCAGTTTTTAGTACATTATTGTCTTGTAAACGCACCCTTAGATAATGGTTTACAGTATATAGTCTTAAACACAAAGTATACTTCGACCTTTCACGTGTTTAGTTTTCTCTGTTCCTACAGCTTGAGATACTCAAGAGCGGACAGTATCATTACACACAAAACACGCTTTTACAATAGCTTTTATCCAGCAGTAGTGAGACTAATGGCCAATTTAGATAAATAGGGTATAAGTATAAATGGTTTAGTAAGCACTGGTGCACTTTGTTTGTTTGACTGTAAGGGTGACGCAGTACAATTCCTATGTATATGTACAACCTGTGCTATACAAATGGCAAATAAAACTTTGAATTGAATTGAATTGTTAATGAAAGACAAGTAAAATCTCAAGATCTATATGTAAACTTTTGAAAGAAACCTTGTATTAAGAAAATCTGCAGTAATGTAAACCGTAAACAAATACAGGGACACGTATTAAAATGTGGTGTGGGACTCAGGAAGAGGAAATGAGTTTCTGTTTATCTGTTTCAGATGTCTTTTTCTCTGTCTCTGATGTTTTCGCAGCATGTTCCTTACCCCGATGATAGAACATGGAGATTACATGTGCCACCCACAACCATGTGACCGCTACATTCACGGCACGGTCGTCGAATACTACTGTTATCCTGGCTACTCTCTAGCGAATGACTACAAGTACATCACCTGCCAGTATGGGCAATGGTTCCCAGAGTTGCAGTTCTACTGCAACCAAGACGGTAAAGCAGTCTGAATCAGTTTCAATTAAATATTACAAACATTTTTACAAAAATAAGTACAAAGAATGTGCAATGAGGAATAATTAGGTACATTTCTCTTTCATGTTGAATCAGTTTTATGAAATAATTGGGGTATGAGGTTATGCGTTTTGAAACAAACTTCAATTAAATTGGTCAATATTTTTTTTAACTCTTACAAAAAGTTATATTTCGAGTAAATTCTGTTCTCTTGATCATTTCGGTCTTAACAAAAATATTAAGCTGCATTAATTAATTAAAAATTAATATTAAGAAAAGCACCAAATCAGCATATTAGAATGATTCCTGAAGGTTCATGTGACACTGAACACTTGAGTAATGATGCTGAAAATTCAGCTGGCCATAAACAGTTGGAAAACAATTATTTGATTTGTAATTATATTTAACAAAATTAGTTTTTACTGTATTTTTTATTAAATAAATGCAGCTTTGTTCAGGATATACATATATGAACCATTCAAAAGTCAGTAAGATATATCCATAGATAAATTCTGTTCTGTTTATCTTTTCTCTCATATCCCAAACACAATATTCATACGCCCTTCATTCATTATGCTCCACAAAAGGAGAATTGTTAAGGGTGCTGCATTGCCTTATATTTGATCGGTGGTTTCTGTAAAACCATCGATCAAATATAATCTTTTCTATTTTCAATCTTTTCTATTCGCACCTAAAATTGCTTCACTACATTGACCGGTCTGGCAGTTCTACTAATTGTCTGAAAAGAACAATAAATTTGTGGAGAGCAGAGAGATTGCAATGAAAGCAACATACAGCAATGAGAGCAAAACTAGAGCCTGGTTTCACAAACAGGGCTTAGATTAAGCCAGGATAAGCCAACATTAAAGTCGCTTTTATAAACATGCCTCAGAAAAAAAAATTACCAGTGTGCATCTTGAGACAAAACAATGGCACGTATAATAAAAATGCCATTTTAATATATCAGTGCAAGTTGCTTCCAGTTAAAACAGCTCAAATGTGTATTTTAGTCAGGGACTAGGCATAAGACTGCTGATAATTTACTCACCCCCATGTCATCCAAGATGTCCATGTCTTTCGCTCTGTCAGTTGAAAAGAAATTAAGGTTTTTTGCCGAAAACTTTCCAGGTTTTTTCTCCATATAATGGACTTTACTGGTAACCAAACGGTTCAAGGTCCAAATGACAGTTTCAGTGCAAAGGGCTTTAAATGATTCCAGACGATGAATAAGCGTCTTATCTAAGTGAAACGATCGCTCATTTGAAAAAATATAACAAAGTTTAAGTTTTATAAGCTCAAATGCTCACCTTGCTCTGTTTTCGTGACTCTCCTGTTCAAACTCGTTCATCAAAATGAACCAATCTTTTCCGAGTCATTTATTTGATTCAACAAATGAAATGAATGAATTGACTCATAAAAAGATTTGTTCATTTTGATGAACGAGTTCGAACAGGAGAGTCACGAACGCGCATCACAGAACAGAGTAAGGCGAGCATTTGAGCTTATAAAACTGAAACTTTGTTATTTATTTATTAAATGAGCGATCGTTTCGCTTGATAAGATCCTTATTCATTGTCTGGAATCGTTTAAAGTCCTTTGAACAGTTTGCAGTTTGCACTGAAACTGTCCTTGAACCTTGAACTGTTTGGTTCCCATTGAAGTCCATTATATGGAGATATTCTAGGAATGTTTTCATCAAAAACCTTAATTTCTTTTCGACTGAGGAAAGAATGACATGGACATCTTGGATGACATGAGGGTGAGTAAATTATCAGCCAAAGTTTTTTTTTAAAGTGAACTACTACTAATGCATTTCTTTCCTTAAAAGCATTTAAACTTGGATGCACATGTTAATAAATACAGGTTTTTCCCCTCCATAGAGACATCCTGGCCTGGTTTTCAAGACTCTCTACTAACCACATGGAAAGTAGTGGCTTGTACGGCCACAAGTGTGCTGCTAGCCCTGCTATTGGTGATCACAGCCAAGATGTTCCACTTCAAATGCAAATCCCAGCAAAGCCCAAGGTGCCGCCAACATAATAATCACAGTGTTGGTTGATCTTTCTTTGATTACTCATTAAAGTTTATTTATTTATCGTTCTCAGTGAAGAGCCAGATGAAACCCAGGATCCAAACATCTTGGTTGTAGATGGTGTTGCTGTGCCACTTCCCTCTTATGAAGAGGCTATCGGTGGTGATTATTGTCAGCCACCAAGCGATCTGCCCCCTGCTGGTCTGGGGAGCTCACAGCATTCAGAAGAACAAAACCCACCCTCATATCCCGGGCATACAGGGAGTCAAAATAGCGTGCCGTCTGGACACTGGTGAGGCCGAGACCTGTGATAGCATCTCGGACTCATCAGAATGTCTTCAAGGCATACAGCCATCGTCCTCGCACGCTGGTGGGGCTTAATAACATGTCTGAAAAAACCAATGCCTTCACCTCAATGGAAGAGACCGCTTCCACGAGCCCTAGCATAGACATTGCAGACGGTAAGACTGCTGCCCCCTAGTGGTATACCACACTGTTTTATCAAACCAATGACCAATGCTTTGCTTTGTATTTTGCAGAAATTCCCTCGTGGAGGATGGTGAAGAGGACTGCTGATTGTTACTTGAAAATGAGACTTGAGATTGTTTCACTCCACTGATCATTATTTCAGCATTTATTTCTGATTTTGTTGAACCATATGGCACAGGCCAAATCATAAGGATGCTATTTAATGAAGAGCACAGCAGGGACGGATAGGCAATAAAAAATAAATAATAATAACTCCCAATTTTTGCTCACGAAGGAACTATGCATTAGATCATTGCATAATTGTGTTAATTTAACTTTCCCAGAACACAACATATACAAGTCAAGAATTCTAAATTATTTTTCTTCTGACTTTCACAATGCGCTGCATTCTGGACAGCTATCAAATGGTATATGGACTGTAACAATGATGAAAATTTCTTAAATAAATGACAAGTTAACTTTACATCCAGGTGTATTGTTATTAAAATTCAGTGAGAACTTTTCCAGGTTAATTGTGGGTGAAAGTAGGTACAAGTTAAAGACAGGTGCACTGCAAACATTATGACAAGAAAAGTGCAAAGTTGGACTAAAGTAAAAATACTGGTCATGCATACATAAAAGTACCATAAAACGAATCCATATGAATCAAGAGGGTTTAGTCCAACATTTCCTGAAGATACACAATCACTTTAAGATAAAAAGACTGAATTTAGGCCTTATTCACATATAAACATTCGTAAATTTGTGATAAACCAGCCCGTTTTCATCCCAAGCCGTCATATACTGACGGTTTTGCCAATACGTATCAACGCACATGGCACCCTTTAGCGTCAATATGAGACGCAGTTATATATGGGCCAGAAAGCGCCTCCTGAACCTAACAAAAAGACAGATTGCGGAAAGAGATAGCAAATTTCTATCTTGTTGTTTATGATTTAATTTGTGATAAGCTGAATCACCATGACTGACCCTACCCCAGACCTAAACCTATAACCGAAGTGTGTTACAGTATATTGACGCTAAAGGGTGCCATGTGCGTTGGATATATACGCATTGGCAAAAGCGTCAGTATATGACGCCTTGGGATGCAAAACACATCAGTTGTGGTAAACAGAATCTTAAGCAAACTTGGTACTGTTGAGCTTATGTTTATGTTCACTGATCACTGTTTATATAAAAGCCTTAATTCAATCTGTTCATCATAAAATGATCAAGTCTTCTGAAAACTTAGAACTGATCCATATGAATTAATTGGTTTAGTCAATCACCTCTTGATCTTTTAAGTGTCAAAGGTCGTAGTTCTGTAGCCATCAATGGAAGGACAAAAATCGCTCAGATTTCATCAAAATTATTTATAATTTGTGTCTCAAAGAGAAACAAAAGTCTTATGAGGCTGAGTAGCCTAATTAATGACTTTCCAGTTCTTGTTGCTGGATCATCGGGATCAAGAGCTATCTTTGAGCAACACAGATGACTTATGCATGTGTGATACAGACTTTACTCTTAAAACAAACATAATACACAGAAACTGTGCCGTTTTGAAAGTTAACCAGTTCTAATGAAGCAATACATTGGATAAGATTAGATTTCTTTCCCCACTAGGTGGCACACATGCTTTGGTTTTCAGGAAATCAATGGGAGTATTTGCTCAAAACTGAAATAGGCTTCAGCTCATCTCCTCATCCTGGCTACTGAATTGTGGTGGAACTCTTAATTTCATAAACACAATAGAAACTAAACCTGGTTCATGCAATAAAATAAAACAAAAATGTAAAGAAATATAGCCTAATTTTAAAAATTAAATCAACTGTAACTGTAGGCTATTTGTTAAGCATGATGGCTCTCTCTTGATTCACTTGTTTTATGTGATTTTATTGTTGAAATTTCATCGTACTTAACTTATTTTTGTATAAAACAAACTTTACATCGATTTCATTTAAGGTAATGTAATTTTAATATTAATATTAAATGTTATTAATATTTTAATAACATTTTAATACCAAACGTCTTGACAGAAAAAAACAATAATTAATTAGGCTTATCCATAAAATGAAATAGTTTTGCTAAAGTATTTGTATTGAATTTTATATAGCCTATCAGAAAATCAGAAATGTGTCGAATTTAAAAATGAATTGCATTTAACACACACACCTATATATATATAGCAATAGCACATTAGACTACCCCATGTTAATTGGTGATGTACAATGTTTGTAATTAGCCTATATATACAGTAAGGTCCATATATGGACCTTATATAGGCTAATTACAAACATTGTACATCACCAATTTAGCATAGGGTAAGTAATTCGATATCCTGTAATCAAAGGCGCATTTTACGAAGAGTGCGGTGCGCGTACGCACGCACGCACAACATATAGCTTAAGCAGAAATACCGCACACACAAACTCACACACGCTCAAGAGCAAACACACTCCTAAGCACACAGGGAAAATGCCGAGAGCGCCGGATCCACGAAATCATCATCATCGTGTAAATTGCCCTGAGGTGAGTTCCCTGACCAAGAGGACTGCGTGGCTCCAAGGACTCTTCACACGCCTCATTATAATAATTCACTTCTCTCATTTGAGACACACTTCGGCACATCCTCAGTGTTTGGACTTCCAGCCACCTTTCAAACCCCCTCACCACCTTGAGTTTTGCAGGCACTATGAGAAATTTGGTTGCTGTGACCAAAAAACGGACAACAATATTGCAACGAGATACTGGGACATAATGGACCTGATTGGTGAAGAGGAATATGCAGCGTGCGGGGATTTGGTAAAAGATATTATGTGTCAGGTATGTCTGATTCTTTGTGAACAATTATGATGACGTTTCAACTGTGTAACTGTTGTATTAACGTGGAGTTTGAAATGTTTGTCTTATGTGTGTGAGAAAATATAAGTTGCACCTGTTCAATTTATTGCTGCTCTTTCCAGTAGATTTGCGGCTGCATGCGTTATAAATACAGATGCAGAAATTTACAGTAAATTGTTTTATTAGTGCTTGGTAAGACGAGCGTAATTGTATTAGGCTACCATTTGGTGATAAGACAGCTTTTAAACAAACCAAAAATTTGGTTTGTTGCACTTGACCCCTCAGATTTTTGAGCCAAATCGATTTTAAATGCAGATTCCAAAATTACAATTATAATACTTTTTATATTACGCAGGTATGATTGGACCGTTCAGTGCGGCACGTCATCATCATGTGCTCTCATTTGTTTATTTCATGCTTCTGATATTTAGATGCATATAATATAGTAGCCTACTAGCAAAACATTTTTTTTTTATTTATTTTTTTTTGCTGTAAAAGTACACACTTTCTATAGACAGTGTGTACTTTACAAGCAAAAAAAAAATTTGCTAGTAGGCTCCTGTGATATTATATGCATCTAAATATGGCACCTCTCTATGGCACCTATGGCTCATGGCACCTCTTATGGTTCCACATAGCACCATATGACAAAGATAGGCCTAAGTGCTACTTAAAGTGGTTCCCCTATGATTACAAGCCAATTAACCTCTTTTAGTGCTACTTAGCACCATTTTTGTGTGAGTGTATAGAAGCACTAATAATAGTTCTCTATTCTTTTCCGAGTTCACCAACCATCTTTATTCTTTTTTGTCTTTTTAGAGAAGTATATAAATTTAGCAACCACGTGTTATAAATGCAAAAGCAAAATTAAGCAATATCGATCCAAACCATCCTAATTGATAAATTAAATGAAGGCAGCAACTTAGTGTTCTGAATTGCATTTACATTTACATTTATTCATGTAGCTGATGCTTTTTTCCAAAGCAACTTACAATTGCTACGTCAAAAGTCACACGCCTCCGGAGCAACTCCTGGGGTTAAGTGTCTTGCTCAGGGACACATTGGTGTCTCACAGTGGATTCAAACCTGGGTCTCTCACACCAAAGGCATGTGTCTTATCTACTGCGCCACTGCTATAATAATAAAGGTGTTTAAACAACAAAATACATCTTCTTACACATATTTGAGAATCGTAATATCGGATTTCATAATATATATTTAACTAGTGTTTAGGAATGTTTTGAATCAATTAAAATGAAATAAAACCAACACATCAGTCATACAGCCTTGTGGCAGCGGTGTCAGGTGGCAAGCATGATGCATTGCATGAAATTAATAAATATATAAAAATGCAAAGTTATCACTGGACAATCCATACAGATATGAATGATACTTCATATCAGGTTTTTTTAAAGTACCTTTCAAAAGTGATTTTTTTCAGTGCCAGTCCTGTTCTAGGAGATACCTTCCTGCTCCAACCCTAAATAATACACCTGGACCAATTAAGCTCCTCAGGAATAGGATAATTAGGCTACATATTAATTACATTTGATAATTACAAGTGTGTTTGAGCCAGTGTTAGTCGAGACCAGCTCATTCAAGTCTGAGTCCAGGCCAATACCTGAAAAGGTTGAGTCCAGAGTTAAGACCAAGACCAGAATTCAAATAGTGTAAATAGGCTTTCCTTGAGGGTAAACAAAGCCTGGTTTTTGAATCGGTGACACGATGACACTGAGTCAAGACCAAGTCCAAATGCTGAGGCTCTGTTTTACACCTGGAATTAAAATGCATCTGTATACAAATGCAGCTCGGGTTTAAATGTTAAGCGCATTCATATGTAAATTGCACAAGCATATTTTGTCCATTAGATCGAAAAGATCTGAAATCGAAAGACTCAGCCACAGACCCTCCCCTTGAAGAAATCAAAACAGATGTGGTCCAAAAGTGGACAAAAGAGACAGTTTCTCCCTTGTCTACTTGTGATCCGTTCGACCAAAATGCATCTTAATACCAAGTGTAAACAGGGCCTGAGTTGGTGTAGCTGGTCCACCTGTGCTCTTGCTTCCCATGCTGGGGGCCACCAAACCAACAACTGGTCCCAGCATGCAAAACATACCTTATGCTGGTGACTAACAATGCTGGATGTTTCAGCAGGCTCAAGATGGACTCAAATCTGGTCTTACAACACTAAACACTTGGATTGGGTATCCCGAGACTTGTGGGTGTGCCAGTATAAGCTTCAGAAAAGGTCAAAAGTCTAGTTGTGTTTTCTTACTTGTATTGCTCTTTTGCAGGAGTGTTCTCCTTACGCAGCGCACTTGTTTGATGCTGAAGACCCGTACACACCAGTGCGCCACCTTCCAGGACTGTGCTTCCCTTACTGCTCAGACTTTCACAGCAAGTGCCATTCTGTGGTAAAGTACCTGACCAACAGCCAGACCCTGCAGGAGACATGCGAGAAAGACCGCTCGCATTTCTGCAACCTCATTAACCTCCCTGACCAGGACTACTGCTACCCCAATGTCTTGAAGAACAATAACCTGTATAGCAATCTGGGGAAAAGTGGTGGAGGACCCCAGAGGCTGCCTGCAACTGTGCCTGACAGAAGTGGCAAATGGGCTGAGGAACCCCGTGCTGATGCTCCACAGCGGAGATGACACCCACCGCATGTTCGTGGCAGAGCAGATAGGCTTTGTATGGGTGTATCTGAGAGATGGCAGCCGCTTGGAGCAGCCCTTCCTGGACATCAGCGGCGAGGTGTTGACCACACCGTGGCTGGGAGATGAAAGAGGTTTCTTGGGTCTCGCCTTCCATCCCAAGTACAGATACAATGGCCGCTTCTTCATCTACTACTCCATTCTGATCAACGGCAAACTGGAGAAAGTTCGCATCAGCGAAATGAAGGTCTCAGCTCATGATATGAACATGGCAGACCCCCACTCAGAGAGGTTAATAGGTTTGATCCATGTTGTCATGCATATGCTATCAGAATACATAAAATATGAAATGTTTATCTCAAAAATACGCAAAGTTGTTTAAAATTCGCACAGTTACTGTGCATACAATATTCCTACAGACTCCTAAGTTCACAAACAGTGCTTTACGGCACTTTTCCACTACCAGTACCACCTGGACTCGGATCGACTCAGCTCGCTTTTCCGTTCCGTTTTCCATTGCAGACAGTACCGCCACAAATAGTACTTGGTCGTCATAGCGACGCCTTTCGTTCCTCGTTGCCCCATCAAGGTCTCGCTGGATCCTCTCTTCGGTAACCAAACAAAGAAAAGACTGCACCTCCTCGTTTGACCACGGCGTATTCTTCCGAGTTGCCATAATAATAATATTAGTAAGTTTATAAACTATCTCTGGCCAAACTATTTAAAAATAGCGGGGTTATTCTGGATACTCCATCTGGCGCGTGCAATGATGACGCAGTGAATGATGACGATTCTCTCTGACCAATCAGCAGTCGGCATTAGAAAAGCGCCATTAGATTTCAAACTACCATAAATCTGATGCACCCCCTTAAGCTGCATGTTAATGACATCAAACCCAATTGATTCTCTCGTGTCTAGGGTTGCCAACTGTCCCGAATTAGCCAGAACGTATCCGATCATTGGGCCTAATTTATTTGTCCCGAAGGCATAGGTCTTCAACCCTGCTCCTGGAGGCCCACTGTCCTGCAGAGTTTTACTCCAACCCTAATCAAACACACCTGAACCAGCAATCATGCTCTTCATGATCACTTGAAATCACAGACTGAGGCCGCTTACACAAAAAAACGCTCACGGGTGAAAACGTAAAAATATTTTATCGGATGTGCCTTTCGCTTACACGGCGACGCGTTTCTAGGGCTTAAAAACGCAAAAAAGTGAAACCACCCTCCAGAGTGGAAATCTTAAAAACATCTCCACCGTCGCGTTCCTGTGTAAACGGTAAAACGCAAAAGTCTGCTTGACAGTGAAGGTTGTACGCAGGCGCGCGGACTTGGTGTTGCTGTAGTATGCACTCCTAGCCGCCTTGAGTGTACACTACATTGAATTTCACACACTTTTGCGTCATCATATGCACGTGGATTTTCCACCCAAAACGCTCGTCTAAACACAGAATAAAAAGTGATAACGAACGCCACTTTTGCGTTCTCTCTTCAGAATCGTTTCCATGTAAACATAGCCTGAAGCAGGTTTTATATAAACTCTGCAGGGCAGTGGGCCTTCAGGAGCAGGGTTGAAGACCTACGGGACCTCTCTTGTCCCAAATATTAAGTGCTACGCTGATCTGACCGATACAAAAGCAACACGACACTTGAAAATGACCACGACACCTGTCATCATCCAGTCACGCGCATCCCACCATACAAATACACACGCATCCCCCCCTTCAACAAAACCGATCGCCAAAAAAGTAAAAACTGACGTCACTGTTATTTTTTTTTAAAAACAGACAGTCACTATAACTGTCGTTGTATAAAAAAAGAACTGCGAGAATTTTTTTTTTAAATAATACTTTCTTTCTGTTCCAAAGGAGAAAAAAAAACAGAATACAGGTTTGGAATTACATAAGGGTAAAAGTAAGTAAAGACAAATGTTGTTTTTGTGTGAACTATCCCTGGTGACAGAACATTTGAAACAGAACATTTGGTGTTCTAGTGACAGAACATTTGAAATAGTAGGCTACTTTATATTTATCTTCCTTATATTTCAATTAAATCTGTTTTACAGAGTTCTTCTTGAGATTGAGGAGCCTGCAGCAAACCATAATGGTGGGCAGCTTCTGTTTGGTCTAGATGGATATCTATACATATTTACAGGAGATGGTGGAAAAGCAGGAGACCCTTTTGGGAAGTTTGGAAATTCTCAAAACAGGTGAGGACAGTTTTGAAACATTTAATAATAATTAGTGTAGAGTTAATATTATGAATGTCACAAATCATGGACTCTTGGACACGTTCTCATAAAATCTTTGCTATTTGAATATGTTTCAGATCAGCATTGTTAGGAAAAGCACTTCGGATTGATGTGGATGGTAGCAGTTTAGATGGAAAGCCCTATAAGATTCCTCCAGACAATCCCTTTCTCGGAGAGCCTGATGCAAAGCCAGAGGTCTATGCCTATGGAGTGAGGAATATGTGGCGCTGCTCAGTGGATCGAGGCGATCGCTCACCCGTCATGGCAGGGGCAGAATCTTCTGTGGGGATGTGGGTCAGAATCGATACGAGGAGGTTGACATCATTGTGAAGGGAGGAAACTATGGATGGAGGGCCAAAGAAGGTTTTGAATGCTTTGATATGAAACTATGCCAGAACTCTTCACTAGGTGAGCTGGACCTTAGAATATCCACACACACATTTGGGCTCACAGAAAATGACAAATCAAACAGAGCATTCCAAGATTTTTACTGCTCAATAAACTGAAGAACTTCATACCACAGGCCAGTCCATACATTTGTGATCCTGATTTCTGGAAATTATGAAGTTTTCAAAACATTTTAAAGAAATAGTTAACTACTATTAATTACAATTAATACTATTTTCAGTTCCATGGAATCCAGATAATAAACAGAATGTCTGAGCCTGTTTTTCATACAAAGAAAGTGGATGATTTATACCAGGGGTCTCAACTCTCAGTCTTTGCACTCACTGCTCTGCATATTGTGCATGTCTCCCTTATTTACACACCTGATTCAGATCCTCAGCTCGTTAGGATAGACAGAGAGTCTATCCTAATGAGCTGAGGATCTGAATCAGGTGTGTTAAATAAGGGAGACATGCACAATGTGCAGAGCAGTGGGTTGCGAGGACTGGAGTTGAGAACCCCTGATTTATACTGCCAAATTCCCATATGGTCAAAACAAAAGGCCCAAAAAACAAAATTCAGTATCAACAAAAATAAAACTATATTCAGAATAATGGAAAATGAATAAGGGATATAAGGGATTTACAATGACAGATTCTCAAACTAGTCCCTCACTCTAAAAATGCTGGGTTGTTTCAAACCAAATGTGTCAAATATGGACATAACTAAATGTTGGGAAATTAAAAATGTAATTTCAAATTTGAACCCAATTTCAACTTTCACTTTCAACTGTATTTTTTTTTAAATTGCATTTTTAACCCAACATTTTTAACCCAACAAATTCGGGTTCAAACAGAATTGTTTATCTTGACTTTTGTCCTATGAAAGACTTGTCTGAGAAACATTTGTTATTTACTGATAATATGCATAGATTTTAAATCTAATTTGCTAGCATACTGAATTGCAATTGGCCACACTGCACACAAAAAAACAATGGTGTTTAGTGAAAATCAGGACTAATAGTGACCCAGACTTAAATGTATTTTTGAGCTGTGTTAACTGAAAGCAGTTTGCAATATCTTAAAACATTTCACTGCCACTGTTTTGTTTTAATATGCACAGCAGTAATGCTTTTTCTAAGGCACGATAGTAAAAGCTTATGTCCTAATTAAACTCCTGGTTTAATCCAAGCCTTGTCTGCTGAAACCAGGCCTTTGTGTTTTATTAAAGAAATACAAATCAGGATCAAAGAAACACAAAAAGTGAGGAAATGATCACAGAATATTCTAGAATGAAACTTAATGAAGCATTTTAACTTGAGTAAAGTAAAAACATGACAAGGTCTTTGTCAAATTAAATAATTTACAATTTCTCATTTCTTTACACATTGTTTTAATGGCAAAACCAGCTATAATCCACCTACTTTTTTTAATAGATGACATTCTTCCAATATTTGCCTATGGACACCATATTGGGAAATCCGTAACTGGAGGTTATGTGTATAGAGGATGCGAATCACCCAATCTCAACGGTCTTTATATTTTTGGAGACTTTATGAGTGGGTAAGGACCAATGCTCATTCAGTACTACAACCTAAAAACTGTCTTTTATTTTAGAAAATAACTATAAATGTACAGTAAGAGTCATTTTAGGTAATTCAGTCACTACTTTTTTTTTACTTAACGTAACTTAAGTCTGGGAGGGTTGACAATTCAAGCCTTTTGTTCTTATTCAGACGACTAATGGCTCTGGAGGAGGAGAAGAAAACTGGGAGTTGGAAGGAAAAGAATGTGTGCATGGGAGACACTACAACCTGCTCTTTTCCTGGGCTTATAAATCATCACCACAAGTTCATCATCTCATTTGCTGAGGATGAAGCAGGTAGGTTTGTGCACAATTCTATAAAGGTGTCATATGAACCTTAAAGCGATACTATGGCTGAAAATCATTCATACATTATGTTTGTTTTTTGCTTTTTCTGAAGGAGAGCTTTATTTTCTAGCAACCTCCTACCCAAGTGCAATGTCTCCTTTTGGCACACTATACAAATTCGTGGATCCATCCAGGTATGTATATTTTGATATATATTGTCAATTTACACTGATTCTTGAGCAAATAAAGGAAATATCTACTTTATATATCCATCTATCCATTTATATGCGGGCAGTACAGTAAGTGAAGAAATGAACTGTCAAAATACATCATGCATCTATAGACAGATTGGGTAAATTCCACATTATAACAGTTCTTAAAATGTGACTGATAACTCTCAGTTAAGACATCATGCTGGGAGACAGAAGGACAGGACGTGTCAGTTTAAGCATCATGTGCTCTATATTCCTTTGGAATCTTGGAATCTGTGGCGCATGCTTTCACCAAATGGTTTCCATCCAAACTTCTGGAAATCTGCTATCATCTGTCTATCTCGGATCATAACTCAATGATTTGTTCATGCTATTCTGTAAGATAAGGGGGTCTAATGTATGAAATGTTTCATTTATTATTCTATTTTGTAATGGTGTGTTACTGTTTTTAATATTAACAGCTAAATACTGTATTGCTATATAAAACTTTAATTTAACAGCTCTAACACAAAAACAGTAACACACCGTAGTGTTACAGTACAACGCTGAACAACCACAGCTGCCAATTGTTTACCGTTTTTTTACAGTATTATTTTTTACAGTGACAAATTTATATTTAAAGAGTGAAATATAAACAAATTACCATAAGCTGTTTGATGTTTTAAATGATGAACTGAAAATAATCCGGCTGGAACCAGCAAGACTACAGGAGATTAATCGGCCCATCTGAAATCAATCTCACTAATAGCAATACCATACATTAATCCCATATGTTCCATATGCTTTATCCCACTTTAAAAGTGGAAAAAATTGATTAATTACTAAAAGAAGCAGTTGGAGGTCACACACACACAACCTTGTGTGTCAAGTTAGTGTTGAAAAATATTTTTTTTTACCTTAAAGCACTAAAGGAGGCCTACATTTTTTAAGGTTAATGGGAGTTAATTTTCTCTGCATTCCCTCTGTCTGTCTACAGGAGAGCACCTCCAGGAAAATGCAAAAACAAGCCACTTCCAGTAAAGGTCAGAGGGAAGAAAGTGCCATTTACACCAAGAGAATGTAAGAATCTTCTTTATTATAGGCTATATACACAGTGCTGCTTGAAAGTTTGTGAACCCCATGCAGAATCTGTGAAATTTTTTTATATATTTTTTCAAAATAAGAGGGATCATACAAAATGCATGTTACTTTTTATTTAGTACTGTCCTGAATAAGATATTTTACATAAAATAGCTTCACAATATAGCCCAAGGCAAAAAAATGCTGATTTTATAAAAAAAATTGTAACCCCATTAAAAAGTTTATGAACCCTTGTTTCTTAATACCGCGTCATTAATTGGATGATCCACGACTGTTTGTGATGTTGTTCTAGAGTCCCTTGTTTGAGCAGTTAAGCTGCCAAATATTCTTCAGAAAAATCCTCCAGGTCCCACAAATTCTTCAGTTTTCATCATCTTTTGCATATTTGATCCCTTTCCAGCAGTGACTGTATGATTTTGAGATCCATCTTTTCACACTGAGGACAACTTAGGGACTTATAAACACAAGTATTAAAAAAGGTTCAAACACGCACTGATACTCCAGAAAGAAAACCAGATTAATTAAGAGCATTTTTTTATTCTGCAAGGGGTTCACAAACTTAGGAAACACTTTACTTGAAGGGGTGTGCATAAGACTGACATGACACCTTCATAACCATGACATGACATATGTCTTGAATATGAAGTAGGGTTTATGACAACTGTCATTAAAGGAGAACTCCGGCGCCAAATGAACCTTTGGTCTAATAAACATTCGGTACCTAGTCAATCGTTCTCTGAGATTTGTTTTCATGAGAATTCGAATGTAAAGTTATCTATAAAAACTGTTTGGCGCATAATGCTAGCACTGGGCATTGACTACGTAAAAAGAAATTGCCAGTTTATACCACTAACAAGGCTCAAAATAGCCCCACACTAACACAGTAACATAATGAGTGTCTGATACATGCAAACTGAAGCATTGAGAATTTGTAAGTGTACAGACCGTTTAATAAGTAGATACGTTATAAGACAGTTCACTTCATGTATACAGACAGGAGCCACTCAAATATAGTCTCAGATAAGTCAATCCCCGAATGCCGTTCATACAGTTCAGAAGTTCGCTGAACTTCATACACGTTCGTGGTTCAACTTATCGAGACTATATTCTAAGATGGCTCCTGACTGTATAAATGAAGTGAACTGTCTTTATAACGCATCTTATTAAACGGTCTGTACACTTACAAAGTTCTCAATGCTTCGTTTTGCATGTATAGACACTCATTATGTTACTGTGTTAGTGTGGGGCTATTTTGAGCATTGTTAGTGGTATAAACTAGCAATTACTTTTTACTTAGTCAATGCCCCCAGTGCTAGCATTATATGCTAAACAGTTTTTATAGATAAAACTCTTTACATTCGATTATCATGAAAACAAATCTCAGAGAACGATTGACTAGGTACTGATGTTTTATTAGACCAAAGGTTCACTGTTTGCGAAGTTCTCCTTTAAGTGTCTTTCGCTCAATAATTACATTTTGAATGCAAATATGACATTGTTTAAGATGTCTTTGTTATGGCACCTTGACTTAAACCATGACATCATAACCTGTCAGTGTCTTTGTCATGACAACTTGACATTAAATTAAGTTAAACTGTCATGTGGTTGGCTTTGACATTGGCTGTCATGAGGCCATTATAACTGTGTCATGAATATTTTTCGTGACCTCAACTACAGTGGTACTAATTGAATTTGTCATTAAAAAGTTATAATGGCTTCATGACAGCCAATGTCAAAACCAACCACCTGACAGTTTAATGTAATGTTAACCCATAAAGCTAGGTGGTTTCTTAAGTTTTGATCATTAATCTGCTATGTCATGTTTATGACAGGTTGTGTTGTCTTAGTAATGTCAAGTTGTCATGACAAAGACATTGACATGTTATGATGTATTGGTTTATGTCAAGTTGTCATGCCAAAGACATCTCAAACAATGTCATATTTGCATTCAAAATGTCATAACTGAGCGAATGACACTTAATCACAGTTGTCACAAACATGCATAAAACTTCCTTCATATTCATAACATGTCAAGTCATGATTATGAAGGTGTCATGTTAGTCTAAATGCACACCCCTTCAAGTAAACTCAAGTAAACTTCAAACATTCCTGGTTAAGATTGCCAGTGGTATGAAACACAACTGCTTAAAGACTCATCCATGTAAAATATACTGTTTTGTTTAGTAACTGTGCTTGGCATAAGTGAAACACCTACAAGATCTCCACTGGAAAAGATCATAGTCCCCACTAAACCACCAGGCACGCGCCAGCCCACAATGGCCAAACCCTCCACATCTGCACCGAAGAAAGAAAACCCGGGCCAAACCACTACGGCAAAATTGCGCCAAGACAAGCCCAAGAAGACGACTTCAACCAAAGGAGAAGCAAATCAATGCAAGCGTAAAAACACTAAAGAAAGCTCTTCGTCCTCATAAGAAGACAATGTTACAAACCAAAAAAGTCACAGAAAAGCCCTCTCACAATCCCAAGCTGTCCATAAAAGGAGGCCCGGAAAGAAATAAAACCAAACCGCTCAAACCAACGAAACCAAAAGAGGCGACACAGCCGAATGTCTGGCTACAGAAGGATAAAAAAACTGGAAAAGAGGTGAAGAAACCTGTGAAGAGCGAACCGCAGCCTAATGTCTGGTTACAGAAGGCTAAAAAGACTGGAAAAGAGGTGAAGAAACCTGTGAAGAGTCGAAACCGAAGCCTAATGTCTGGCTACAGAAGGCTAAAAAGACAGGAAAAGAGGTGAAGAAACCTGTGAAGATCAAACCTAAGGCGACTGTTTCTAAAAAGCATCCAGATGGCGGCAAAAATCCTAAAAACAGCCCTTTGGCAAAAAAGAGAAAACTGTTTAAATAAGTCATGTGCGTGGTGGTAATTGGATGGTTGTAATGTAGTGCAGTAATGAGAATTCAAAGATATCCTGTTCAAACAATGTATCAATGAAATAGCAGCTCTGAGGTCAGTAAGATGTGTGATGTGAGAGACCAAAGAAAAAACCACAACAGGCTTGCGCCAACAGTTGATTTTGTTTAGCATGCAATACAGGAGCATTCTTCAAATGTTGATCTTATTTTTGGAATGTGGTTAAGTAATTAGTTCGGGGCGATGATCTTTAGTTTAGATCGAAACTACAATTATAATGGGAAATTCTACATAAAAACACAAGAATGCTTTGGAAAATCTTTCTTAAACATAACTCTTTGAAACTAAAATACATTGCATTGTAAAATGTGATAATTTTATGACATACCTAAGAAATGTAAAAGTGGCATTGCTTTGCCTTTAATAGACACAGACAGACGGCAAACTTATGTACCATGCATATGTTTTTTGGGGTGTAAGTAAAAATGGTTCATTCAATAAAGTGTTTTGGCTTGTTTACAGTAAAATTCTGTTTAATGCATATCCAAACCAAGTCTGTATGAGGGTGTAAATTTAGTATTACTTTGCTACACCCTTGGTGTTTGAAGTACTATTTCCATCTGAAAATAATCACAGACTTGTAGGAGCAACACTATTGATGAACAGGTGAAAAAAGATGTCTTAAAATGGAAATTAAAAAATTCACAATTTTATAGAAATGCGACTTTTAATGAATTAAACTTTTAAATTATGCAGCCATTAAATATGAGCTATACATATTAAATGTTACTTTTGCTACCTGTTATTTCACCAAACAATTAACAAAACACTTTTAATAAAACATGTTGTATTGTAAATCACCAATAAATGAAGATTTTCAATATAGATGCACTTTCTGGTCAATGAAAATCGAAAAACAATTTCTCATAAAATTGTACCCCGGCAACAGAGACATGACTGAAGTATGTCAAAAACTCCAAGCAGAGCATAATGAAGATTATCTGCCATAATTTAACTGACAACATCCAGCCAAAGCCAAGACCAATCCATCATTCAAGATCCAAATAACCTCCCCTTCCTTCCTCACACCTGGACAGAACTATGCACCTTACATATTTCAATAGATATAGACATTTCTAAACACCTTATTTTGCAAGACAAGTTTTTCACAAAACTATATTATTTTTTTTTTTTGTGAAAAAGCAAGACTTTTGATTTAGCTGCTAAAGGTATAAAAACTAAGCAAAAAATGCAAGGAATGGTCAAATTATTTGTGCTATAAACCAGTGTTTATAACTACAACAATACATACAAATAATTAAAGAAATACCAGTTTGCAATATCAAGCAGTTTTTGTAAAGAGCCTCACAAATGATCGCACCTGCTCTTACATCAATAATAAGGTGGATATGAAATGGACAAATTTATAGATGATATTTTTTGATTGTGCTGCATGGTCTTTCAAGTGTAAGATGTCACAGTAATTATAATTAGAATTCAACAGTGATGGGATGTAGGAATAGTGCAAGGGGATTATTATATTTGGGTCCATTAAAATGTTTTAAACCCTGCACTGTAAAAAAAAAAGTAAATTTACAGGTAATGGTCCGTATTTGTTTACAGAATTTTGCCGTTTTGTCATAATACAGTGAATGCCTGTTATTTTACAGATATTTGCTGTAATTAAAGGTCCACTTTTGAATTTACAGGTAATTGCTTGTATTTTGGTTTTACATCTATTTTAATTTTTTTTAAATGAAATTGTCTGTACTTTACAGGGTTGTGTGTAATTTTACATAACATATTCTGTAATATTTTACAGATTTTTTCTGTTAAATTAGAAAACACAGAAGAAGAAGGTATAACTGCAGAAATCAGCAGTCATTTAACATATTTTCCTTGAAGATCATTAAGTATGTACGTGTTAAAGTGAGTTTTAAGGTTAAATAATAGTATTTCTGTACTAAATACCATTAAATTTAGTTTTTGACAGTGAAAAAGAACAACTCGTTGTATAATTTACAGTGAAAAACGTAAATTGACATTCCCACAATTCCCTGCGTGACACTTCACATTTGATGTGTTTTTGTTGAAATAACTGTTCTTCATAGTTTTCTTAGTTTTAGTTTAATATTAGGGTTTAATGTTACATTTAATGTTGTTAAACTAATGTTTAATGCATTTTAAAAATTTCATGTGTTACCATGATGGTGTTTAATGTTTCTGCGAATGACAATGTATTAAATCTCTTGTGGAAAAGCTGCTTGTAATGAGCTTTGAATGATCATGTGACTCTCATCATCACTGTGGTTGTCAGTGTTACAATGGTACAAAACAGATATTAATACTTCAATAGGTCAGAAAATTAACATTATTTCAAATAATGAAAGATATTTTTGTGTAGAAGACAGTAATAAACCATACAAATCTTTTACAGCTTTTTTTCCTGACAGTATTTTTCCATTTTTTAACAGACATTTTTTCTGGCACCCCTGCTGCCAGAAAAATTTAAAAAAAAATTAGTTTTTTTTTTTTTTTTTTTTACAATGAGCTGACCTATGATTATCAACTGTAATCAGTGATTTGATATTAAATCAGTCAAATAAAATGTTTGTTAATTTCATTACCTATTACTTTGCTTGTTTTTTTTTAAATAAGTTTGGCCAAATTGGTTAAAATAAAATGGGTAAATACTTAAAAACAAACACTCACACGCCACTTTATTAGGGTTACCTTGTCAGTACCGTCAGGGTTGGACCCATTTTGCCTTCAGAAATGCTTTAATTCTTCATAACACAGATGCAACAAGGTGCTGGAGACATTCCTCAGAGATTTTGGACCATATTTCCTTTCAATCAGCTGAACCAGTCTGGCCATTCTCCTCTGACCAAGGCATTTTTACCCACAGAACTGCCACTGATTGAAAATTTCCTCTTTTTCTGATCATGGTCTATAAACTCTAAAGATGGTTAAGTGTGAAAATCCCAGTAGATCATCAGTTTCTGAAATACTCAGACCAGCCCGTCTAGCAACAACAACCATGTCACCTTCAAACTCACCTATATCCCCATTCTTCCTCATTATGATGCTCAGTGTGATGATCAATGGATCATCTTGACCATGTACCAAATGCATCAAGTTTCTGCCATGTGATTTTCTGACATGATATTTGCGTTAATGAGTTAAACAGGTGTACCTAATAAAGTGGCTGGTGAATGCATAAAGTTTGATTGAGCTCATTTTTAAATAAACATGGCATGCTGATGCAGGTTATCTGGCTGTGACAAAATAGGATCACAAACAATATATATATTTTTAAAAACAAGCTTTGTTGGGGCTTGTCTTTTGCAGTTAAACTACACAAACTTCATGCTGACAGAACCTAACTTTGCTAAGTCTGCTAAATCTCTATTTTGAAGGCTCTGTCATTCTCTCACCTACAGAGCTTTACTGTATGCTGTAATTAAAGCACAGGTTATGGGCATACTATTACAAAAGTTTCAGAAGACATGCTGGAACGAGATTATTTGTATCACGACAAGCAGAAACTAATAACTAGGTTTCTAAAAGCCACTGCAAGATATATTCGCTCGACAGAAATCCTAAGGGTTTATCTAGGAGAATGCCTAAAGGTGATGATTTGTTGGACTGGTGAAAACATCACTATGCAAATCTTGTGTTTGAGATCTTTGTAGTTTAAAACAGGGCCCGCAGATTGTGTTCTGGGAAGAAAGCCCTGGGTTGTATTGCACAATTTAAAGGGTCTTCAGCACGCAAGGAAATATTTTCATTGGTTCTCTGCTTCTCAATTTGCTTTATTCAGTTTAAGGTCTTTTTATTTCTAACTCCAAAACATGCATTTTGATTTGGTTGAGTCTTGAGGTATACTTATAATTGTTGTTTCTTTAAATTTGTTAAATGAATTTAACAAACAATAACAAAGAAATGGAAAGTAACAAGTAGAAAAACTGAAAAAGTATTTTTTTGTAAAATTTACAATATAATAACCTTTGTTTTATTTACAAATGTGAAAAATCGGGTTTATAATGACTAATAATCATATTTGATTTTTCTTAGAATCAGTTAACAGGAATGACAACAATGCCCTGCAGTGTGACATGCTATACTTATAAAATAACTTTAAACAAGCACTTAACCATGACATCTGGAGACAGTTTTACACCAGTGGGGCCCAATTTCATGACTTCAAGGGTACCACAATACCAAGAATTCAAATTCAACAAAAGACCCCTGACAGACAGGAAGAACATCCAAGGAAAACATGTTTTGATCATTGCCTGAAAGACAACAAAATACCTGTCACTGTTTACTTTGCATGTCTGTAATTACTTGCCCGCTAGCAGACACTTTTCATCGAAGGTGTCATACAGTACACTAATGACAGGGAATATTCACGTAAAGCAACCTGAAAGAGTGAAGCTGCCAGAATTCAAGGGACTCGGGACACCATTAACATGGGTGGGTTCCCTCTGCCCCGGGCCCTTTGATCACAGCGCCTGAGACAGCATTCCCGCTCATGGACACAATGATGATGGAACAGGATTTTTGATTTCAGATTTACTTAATCTTGAAGAGAACTGTAGTATCTCATAAAGGGCAGCACAGTTATTTCAGAATGTTTCCTGTGTTGCTCTTATAATGTTAATATGGTTTTTAGATCAAAAATAGTCATAATTCAGGAATAAAGGGCTTTTTTCCTAGCCTGATTTTAGCCTCTGCTTTAAACGGTCTGTTTGAAGGGGCGTGTCTGCAGTGGGATTTAGTCATAGGCGTCATTTACGGGGCGGACGGGGGGACATGTCCCCACCCCTTTTTGTCAGGGTCGATTTTGTCCCCACCACTCGAGGCACAGATGTACCAATACAAATAAAACATCTCCAGTTAACAGCATTCGTTTCTTTTGTTTGTTAAATAACAGGCGATCTAGCACTGAAATGCGTTGTCTTCTCTCGAAACGCGCTTCAATCTATTGCGGAGATTCGTTCGGTGAAATCACAAATCAAAATGCACACAAACGTGTTCCGCTTCTCTGGGTTCTAATCCCTCTCGTATATTTTTTCCCTCATCAAACCATATACAACCACTGATAAACATTATATCAATTCTGCCACTTATAAACATTATTGGGTTTGATGAGGGAAAAAAACTATACGAGTGCGGATTAGAACCCAGAACCTCACGAGTCCTTGAACACGCTAGGCATAAATTCTACCTCTGGACCATCACCAGCGTATAATGTCACCAGTGTAACTGCGTATAAACTCTATATACTCACTATACTAACAACATATTAGATCTCATTGTCTGACCAATTACACCCAAAGTACCAACACATTTTTGGTCAGACATCACATCTTTGTGCTCATTTTTATTTATGTACATCAGTAAACTAACAATTTGTTCAAAATTTAAAAAAAGATTATTTTTATCCTACTAAAAGAAAGTGAAGTTGATATTGTAGTCACTGGTTTGACTTACTGATGCATAAACTATCGAATGATTTTGAGAGAAAGATTAACTTACCTTGAACAATTAGGCTACACATCAGAAATTGGAGGCTCGAATCTCATGAAAGTTCATATCTATAGCACGAATGTAATTTCTCGTGGCATTTATACGCCAAAAACAGTTTTTGCGTGTATATGGTATGCGTCTTTCACGTGCATATGAAATGCACTTTTAGTGCATAGCATTTGCATGCAAAAAAACATTTTTGGCGTATAAATGCTACGAGAAATGACATTCGTGGTATAGATACATATTTTCATGAGACTGTTGGAAATTGTTGCTTGGTAGCTCTAATCGATTTATTTTCAGACGTTCATCGAGTTGAGGAACAGTCGTCGGTGAAATGTTTGGACCATACAAAACTTTGGGAAGTTTTGTCGGTGCATTTCCAGAGAAAATTAAATTAACACATTGTTACTTCAGAGACTCGTAGAACTAAAAAAATACTTTTGCGTTTAATTTGTACATCCGAACACTGAGCAACTGCCCTGCTTCGCTCGTTTCAAGATTTCAAGAATAAAATTCTCTAACACCGAGGGACCAAATACAAGCTAGGGGAACTAATATTAATGTTAAAAAACACTCAAAAAGTGAAAAATTTCATATCAGGGGACCTTTACATGTGGAGTTTGCATGTTCTTCCTTTGTCTGTGTAGGTTTCCTCTGAGTGCTCTGGTTTCCCCCAAAAACAAGCATTACAGCTGAAATGGAGACACTAAATTGTCTATAGGTGTGAGTTTGTTTGTGAGTCCAAAGCCATGTAATGAAGAGGGTTGGGGAAAGACCTGGAAAATCATTGCCCAAAAAATTCATGGACAGTCTCTCGCATATTGCAAAAGATTGCACATAAAAATCTCCAAAATGACTGAAATGGTTAATGAATGAGCACATAATTTAAATGGACACCACAAAATGAAAGGGGAGAAAAATGTTCCAAGAATTGAGTAAAGCCAAAATGCTATTGTCATTTTCCTGCTCACCGAGTTTGTCATCTTAGTGATATATTTCACATAGATGTGCTAGCCTTCCGACAGGAAGACAATTATTAACTCTCTGTCCTAGTTAAAAGGAGCCCGTTTACTGAATGAGCGACAAACATGCTTTTGCAAGAATTACATTTACAAATGAAAAATAATACGAGACAATAAACCATGCAAATATACTAATTCAATAAAGAATCAATGTCGCATGATTTTTCCTTTCATGTTATGATATATGCGTTTTCACCATGTTAACTTTCTCTACCACGAAAACTTATATATATTTTGTGATGACTGTTTCAAGTTACATCCGTTTCTTCAAATTAAAGGGGCTATATATGTAGAATTCAGAAACCTGTGTCATTAGCGACACCGGTGGCCATTAAGTGAACTGCAGCCAGCAATTTCTCAAGCTCAAACACTTGCACACGTAACGTGCTGCGCGCCTTTCATGGCTGACACTGCCGTAGGTGTATGAACGAATGGGCGAATATGAGGCAAATGTAAAGCGCTTTGGTGGCCATAAAGCGCTACATAAATGCAGCCCATTTAAAATCTCCTCATTTGGGCATAGTTTACCCAAAAATGAAAATTTTGTCATCATTTACTCACCCTCATGTTGTTCAAACATGTAAGAGTTTCTTCTGTTGAACACAAAAGAAGATATTTTGAAGATTAAAGGTCACCAGACAGCTGACAACACCCACTGACTTTAGTCATTTTTCCCTATGGAAGTCAATGGATACGGTCAACTGTCTGGCTACCAACAATCTTTAAAAAAAATCTTCTAAAATTTCTGATTACTTTATTTAATACCATGTCAGCATTCAACACTATTTTCATGGTAAAAATTAAATTACAAAAATACAATTATTATATAAATACAAAAACAAATGCAAAAACAGCAAGTCATATTATACAAGATTTTTTAATTAACATTAAGATAAAATCCAAAACGTTAAAGGAATAATCTTATGAAATATGTCTTTAAGTGAAGTAAGCTTCATAAAAGAGCATTCTGCTTGGATTAAATCGGGGACAGTCCAATTAAATATATAGAAGATAGAAACTCATACAAGTTTGAAACAACTTGAGGGTGAGTAAGTAATCGGGTGAACTATCCCCTTAACAGTTAATAACTGATTAAAACAGGGATGTCAAGGCTATTATTCAGGCTTATTTGAAAACTAAGGGTATGCGTGTCTGAAGAGGAAATAAACTCTGCAGGGCTGTGACCCTCCAGGAACGGAGTTTGACATCACTAGATTAAAACATTGATAGGAAAAGAATGCCATATTTACATTATTTATGTAGTTACCAAGAAACAGAAACATAGTTTAAGTGTCACTGGTTGTCGTCTTCAACTAAAACTCCTTGTAAGCACTGAAATGGCACCATCTATTGGGTGTTTTCCAAATGAACACAGTACTAGTTAAGTTTCAAAAAGCTTTATGTTCAGTATGCCTGGTCTCCTTTCAAAAATCACAGTATTGGTAATTCTATTCAATAGTTCAGTGATCATTTAGTATGTTGAGAAAAAACAATACTGGAATAGCATCAGGTTTTTGACAACTTAAAATACTCAACGCCTCTTTTAATTATTCACAGACTGTTACAATTAAGTCTTTGATTTGAATTGTAACATGAAACCTGATCATTATCGCAATGCAGCATAATTATCTTGTTAATACACGGGTAATTTTGATGTGGAATACAGATTACTTAAAATAAAAAAAATTATTTCTTCTCATTGCAAAAAAAGGTGACATTTTGGACATTAAAGAATGTGTTCCGTTCGTTTAAAGTTGAAAATTGTAACTATTTACTCACCCATGAGGTATTATTTTGAGAAAGAGAAGATTATGTTTTACAATCATCCCACAAAAAAATGTTTAGGATTGTGTTCCTTTATCTTTGCAGAAGACTTTCGTAATCTCTAAGACATTCGATCTATTCCAACCATATTTCTACAGCTAATACAGAAAGTTTTACAAACAATCTTTCCATATGATTTTATTTTTCTTATTCAATGAAAATGATTCACTCTAACTTGTAAATTAGTCTGCATGTAAATTAATCCTTTGATTTTGATATGGTTTGATATATCATTCCATCCGGAACCTAATTCAATAGGTGACGTGTAAACAGGTTCACCAACATGAAGAATACCCGTTTTCTTGACGGTGTAGTACTGTCCCAATATTGGCGCGGTTTTCTGGTTAGGGTCAGTCTAGTCGAGTAGCTATGAAGCAAAAAAATCAAGTGATGTAAACCGTGGATATATTAAGAGATGCCAACATGATATAATAAAATAATCCAATATGCAGAATCAGGGCTTTCTTTATGATTTAGTTTTTTAAAGGGGAAGGGGGTGTTAGGTTGGTGGTTTCACCACTAATATATTTATTCATATATAATTAATATATATAATGGGGTTGGTAATATTTTTTTTATTTTATTTGAAAGTCTCTTTTGCTAACCAAGGCTGTGTTTATTTGATCAAGATAACCAAAAAAATGTTGAATTTAAAATAACTGTTTTCTATTTTAATATATTGCAAACTGTCATTTATTCCTGTGATCAAAGCTCAATTTCTTCAGATTTTAAAGTCTTCAGTGTCACACGATCCCTTTTATACACGATTATCATTATAGCTTAATATTTTTGTGGAAACTGTGATGCAATATTTAAGTATTCTTTTGTTGATTGATAGTTTAATTGATTTGAAATAGAAATATTTTGCAACAATATGTCTTTTCTGTCACTAATTATTTTGTTCATATAAATACACACAAATGCATGTATATATTTAAGAAAAATGTGTTATTTATATATAAAATATTTATGTATAGTACATGTATAGTATACAGTATATACAGAATCTTTTTCCAGATTCTGTAACTGATTTACTAAAAAGAAACAAAGCCAAGTTATTTGGCAAGAAGCACAGGAAGAAAATGATTGACTGAAACACAACCGGGATGATCTTGTGAGCTCTGCCCTTTGCCCTGGTAAGATTTAATCTACTATTATTCTACTACTTAATCTACTACTATTAATCTACTAATCTATTTAATTCAATCTAATGTGTGCACTTACTTTTTGAGCGTGTTCAGTGGTTCTTTTCGGGTGATGACTCCAGTCTCGGGGTCAACGGTGGTAAAGAGGCATCTGAATATTTATACACAGAATTTAATTTTCCATTACTAACGATTATACTTGTGAACAATGTATATTCCACTTTACCTTCCACAGCCAACAACCCTCTTCATCTCCACTTTGCCAATCTGAATGTGATCCCATGTGTCCTGGTATAGGAATAACAGAGTTTTATTTTACATTACAACACACCTTCATATCATTCATATTGTGTTATTTAGTAATACCTCTGTGAATGCCTCACAGTCACTGACAACAATACTGGGGCGAAATTGAAAGACAGTAACATCCTTATTCAAACGGGTATTCAGGTCCCTAACAGAGGCCTCAGACATTAGCATGATGGGAGCAGCATCAGGATAGGCCACCTGAAGAATGAAAAATCAGATCAGATAATGCCAATGACGGATATATAACATATATATACAACATAACAGACATATAACCCAAAGAAGGTCACAGGAAACATTCGATCTCTTCTTTACAGTCATGGTGAGACATTTCCAACAATTAGTATAGGTTTTGTGTATTGTATCCTAAATATAAAAACAAAAATGTCATATTGCACTAGATTTTCACATATGTTGAAAGGAGGTAGAAGCACAGCTGTGAAACCTTATAAAATATATATTTTTTTATTTATTTTTATTTATCGAGATTCTTTTCTGTCATGACAGTATTTTTTCCTTTTAAATATACATCTAGAGTTCTGCTTTACGGATGATTGAGGGATAATGTAATATAATTTCGCTAAAATAAGAATTCAAAAGCATATCTTATTCTCCAATTAATAAATATATAAATAATATATTTCGCCAATATTTTCCAATTAATAAATATATAAATAATATATTTATTTAATATAAATATATTTATATAAATAATATATTTATAGTAAATATATTTAATATAATATATTATATTATAATATAATATATATATATATATATGTTATAATATAATATATGTTGCTATATTAAAAACTACTAAATCGCAGGTACAATTATGAGACATGTTTTGTCCCATATCAGTCAATATTACAGTGTTACAAAAATTATTTTATTTGCAGTATGAGACATCAAACCTTTCGTCCTTAGGATAGAGGGGATCTTTCTCAGAAGGTCTCTGGGCCTTTAGATGAGGTTCAAAATGCACCAGGCGAACTTTCTTGTCTGATTCCAGGTATCGAGTAAGCCATTCAGACACATTCGTCCCCGCAGTCCCTGCCCTGAACATTCGATACTAAAGACTCTGGACACACAAGCAAAATTAAGTTTCAGTATGCCACTTCAACTAGAAGAACTCTCTTACAAAGAAAACTTTGGCCACACATAAAATTAGTTCGCACAGGCACACAACAGGTCAGACTCATTTCTAACCGGAAAATCTTCTATTTTGAAATGTAAAAAATCACAGCTTCATCGGATAAGTACAAAACTTGGTGACTTTTTTATGGCATTTGGAAGGTGAACAAAAATTGAGGCCATGATTCAAGCAGGCTAAGTGGTCACAAAAAATGGTCAAAAATGACTGACCATAGGAAATGACTGGGAAATAGACAAAAAACACAAATTCTCAACAAATCGGCCAAGATGCAGAAAAAAAGTGCTCAGCATAATGCAATAAGGCTATTAACATAAAGCATAGAGTCAGAAGACTGAAAAAAGAGGTTGAAATGAGATCAGATCCAGATGGATTAAGCTGTGATGGACAATACTGTTTATTTTTACAATATACAATACAATACAGTACTGTATTCTCTATGGTGGACCTGCGCCTGGACCCATCCCGACTCATCCCTAAGTGCCGCCTCATTCGACACGACAGCCATCGGCACTGTCCTCTAGTCTACACTGATTACTACTAGGACTTCCAAACAGATGGAAATGGACAAATTCTCTTAATGTTTCAGATCCAATTTGTTTTGTAATCACTGTTCCTTCGTTGGCCAGAGGAGAACTAGCCCTCGACTGAGCATGGGTTCTCCCAAGGTTTTTTTCTCCATTCAATCACCTGATGGAGTTTTGGTTCCTTGCCACTGTTGCCTTGCTTAGTTGGGGACATTTAATATTCAACAGTATTATTGATCTGTGTTGTATTATTTTCATGTTATCACTGTGAAGCTACTTTGATGCAATATGTATTGTAAAAAGCCCTACATAAATAAATGTGACTTGACTTTTGGACCTTGAACCGTTTGGTGCCCAGTGAAGTCCATTATATGGAGAAAAATCCCAGAATGATTTCATTAAACCTTAATTTCTTTTCGACTGAAGAAAGAAAGACATGGGCTGTGTCCGAAATCTCCCACTACTCACTATATAGTGGACTATATAGAGAGCTCGCCATTTTGTAGTGCTGTCCAAATGTATAGTGATGATTATTATACCCTATAGTCCACTCAATGTATCCCAGAATGCATTTTGAAAAGTAGTGTACAACCGATGGTCACTAACCTAAGTGCTACATACCATCATGCATTGCGCGGATCGTAAAAATAAGTTATAATAAAATGTGGAGTAGATAACAGTAGATAATGTGGAGTTATAACAAAAAAAACGGCCAGAAATCACTTTTAGTCACCAGCTGACAGATGATGTAATCAACGGCGCCAAGAGACGATCGAGTAGTGTCCGAAAGTGGTGTTTCTATTATGCTGGTGAGCTCACTATATAGTGCTCTGCTCTCTACCCCCAACATAGGGGGTAGGAAGTAGTGCTTTGAGGGGAGATTTCAGACACAGCCATGGACATCTTGGATGACATGGGGTGAGTAAATTATCAGCAAAAGTTTTTTTTAAAGTGAACTAATCCTTTAAGTGTTGTTGGGGTGGGTCACTCTTTGTAACACTAAGTACCTGCAGTCCATAACAGCATTACTGGGCTGGTGAAGAGGAACCCTTAGCTCCTCCATCTGGGTCCGTTTAGACACAGCTGTCCCCCTCACAGGTCAGAGACACCAACACCAGACGAGGCTGCTGTCTGCCCGTCACCATGTGTCCATCCTCTGTGATGACCAGCCAGTGACTGCAACAAAACAAAATATGTTATGTCACTGAATATGCCTTATTGAGGCTGTGAGGTATAGACATGCATCTCTTCAATGGGCTGTACTGTTATTTAATGTGTTTTTGGATTGTTCTGCTCATGAAACACTGGAAAAATATCTTTCCAAGAAATGTCAGTTGACAAAAAAACTCCTGACAATGTAAGCTGTGGAAAATTACTAAGTAATTAATTAGTAAGTAAGTAATCTAATCTATCCCTCACAGCCTCACTTTCATACCTGTCATGGCGCTGCTCTGAATAAGGTCTGGGATTATGAGCTGATTATGAGTGGTCGTTTGAGAGGTGTCTGAAGTGAACTTTGAACCCCACGAAAGAAAAACATAACGTGGGAAGACACAATTAAGTTAAGCATTTACATAATATACAAGTAGGCTATTCATATTAGCGAGTTTTCAAAAGTTTTAGTAAACACAAAAGGTACAAAATAGACCAAAACATGGCAACAGCTCAAGCGCTTTCCGTTAGCATCTTTATCAGACGGTAACGGTAAATCATTAAAAGTCACTGATAGTTCGCACACTGACCCTTAAAACAGACAGTACATTTAAAAACGAATGAAAGAGACAGAATATGCTTTCAAATAAATGACACGAAAGCAAACATACACACACTAACTTCTAACAAATACTTACCGGTCCCGCAGTTCGCCATATTTCAGACCCATTCGCAGACATTCTGCCGTCTCAACCGACACCACTTTCCCAGACTTCAGCGGATGAACCAGCAGCTGAGTAACAACTCCAACTCGGGTTAACTTTTTCTCCTGACGCATATATTTATACGCGACACCGAGTCCAAGCAGAGCAACAGTTGTGCCTGCAGCGTATAATGCGATTTGCCGATTCTGGTCAAAGATTTTCATAACCATCTCTTTGAAGTTCATCTTTATTTTCTGCGAGATCTGACAGGTCTGAAGGGTTTCTCAACGCGCAGCGCTGTGTTTTTATTGCAGCCAATGAAAAGGCCCGTTGCTACTGGGTCGTTTTAAAGGGACGGGGCTTTGAAGTCAACATGAAATCAGAAAACTTTCTTTTACAAGCTCTTATTTTTATTCATCAGCAGGTTATTTCAAAGTAAATGTTCAAAATAGTATAACATTTTATATGGTGGGGTCCGGATAACAGGAAAGTACCTCAAAATAATACGACTTTTCTTGGCAGCTGTCGTCACCATCGCTTTAATTTTCAACTGTCACCCTAAACACCTGTCATTCAAATCAATTTTTTTTTTACAAAATGTTGGACAAAAATATGACGTCACAGATTATAACCCCCCAAAAAGGTTAACTTGTATTGAACTTGTAACATATTCCACCGTATACGTCCTTTAGCAAAATAGGCTAAGGATTCATTTCACGTGGGCATTTTCTTTTTTATTGTTATTATTCTAATCAGCAGAGAGTTATTTTTGCCCTAAACATAAATGTACACTCTGTCCTACCCTCATTGACCTGCTGGTCAAAAGATATTTTCTACCTTTCACATGAATATAGATGCCAAACCAAAAAAATATATATATACAAGAAAAAGCAACAGATGCCACCACCATGGGGGTTGGTGGCAATACAGGCATTTGTTGTAATGGCGTTCCTTCTGTCACTGTGTCATGCAGGTTTAATAGCTGAAGGCAAAGTCTTGGACACAAAGCGCTTTCTCCTTGGCAGGATGTGAAGATGGCACACACTCCTGTGTGAGCCAAACATAGCCTGAGCAGCAAGTCCTCTCTGAGTCATGGGGGATACACAGTACACGATGTCCAGATCAGTGCTGAGAGGGTCCGTATGGGATAACTGCTGTTTTTCCTACAGCTCTAGTTCAGACCAAGGTCATATTTATTCTTTATCTTCAAAGCTGACATTTATGTGTTAAACAAGAGTAATTAGATACCTCAGGTTCAAAAGTCGTATGCGCTTTCGGTGCCGAGATGTTGACTCAGATATTGTTCTTACATACACAACTCTGTCCTCCTTTTTGAAAAACAAAGTGCAGCCGATCTGAATATTATTTTATCACTAAACCTCCACGTGACACCCATCAGGTTAATATGTTTAGGAGGTTGAGGGAGTCATGTTGGTATGCCACCTGGATCAACAAATACCTGATAGGTGTTTCATTACACTGAAGTCTACAGTGTAGTACAGGTGACTCATTACAATGTCTAATAATAATATCCTTTATCAGATCGCAGATAATAAAGAGTGTCAGATGTACTTCTCAACAATACAAAAACTATCAATGCAACATGATTATGCAAATGGCCGAATTGGCTGCCTTTTAAGCAGTTTAACGGAAGTTAAAAAGAATGTTAACGGATAGAAAGGAGAATTTATTGAAAGAATTTCAAACGCAGATCATGCATTCAACTAAGCCCCCAAAGGAACATGGTGATGGGAAAAATATGAGAAGGGAGGAAAATAAGTTTCCTTAACTTGTATTTTATCAAAAACTTTTAAAGGGATAGTTCACCCAAAAATGTAAATTATGTCAGTATTTACTCACCCTCATGTTGTTCCAACCCCGAAAGATGTTCATCTTCAGAACACAAATTAAGATATTATTGATGAAATCTGAGAGCTGAATCACTCCTCCATTCAGTCCATAGCTTCTGAGGGATTGAAACTTGCCAGTCCTTGAAAAGTTATTAAATATATCGCCATAAATAGTCCAAGCGACTACAGTTGCTCAATCTTAACTAATACTTTTTGTGCGCAAAAACAAACAAGATAAATCACTTTATCTCAACTATTCACTTCCTTCTCTATGGGCCTCTAGTCAGGTTAACGTAGTGTAGTAGCGTCAGAGCTACATAGCACATAGGCTCACTATTGGCCGAAGCTGGTCATGTGTGTGATGCGTGTGACGTACAATAACAGAAGCTTACGCTATTAAACTAGTAACCTGACTCGAGGCAGAGAGAGACGTAAATTAATAGTTGAAATAAAGTCGTTATTTTTGTTTTTTTGCGCACAAAAGTGTTCTCGTCGTTTGATAAACTTAAGATTTGAGCCATTGTAGACACTTGGACTATTTTAACAATGTCTTTAATAACTTTTCGAGGCCAGCAAGTTTCAATCCCTCAAAAAGCCTATGGACTAGTATGGAGGAGTGATCCGGCTCTCAGATTTCATCAATAGTATCTTAATTTGTGTTCCGAAGATTAACGAAGGTCTTACGGGGTTGGAACAACATGGGGGTGAGTGAAATACTGACCGAATTTTTCATTTTGGGATGAACTATCCCTTTAGTATGCCTGAGACACTTTGCTTTGTTTCTTAAAAGTATTGCTTTCCCCTGAAAAAAAATCAGCATTCACTCACAAAAATAATAATAAAGTGTTTTTACTACATTTTTTGTGAGCAAATGCAAACTTATTGCAATATATTGTTTTTCTCCCACTCATATATTTCAGTCACCATTATGAATATAGACTTTTTCTGTTACTTCTATATCTATTTTCTTATCTATCTATCTATCTATCTATCTATCTAATATTTAACTGCAAATTCTGGAATAGAATTGGAATTTAAAAGGCATTCTCAGTTCAATTTTGAATGGCAAACAACACTGCAATGCAAAGCCAAAACTCTAATCCCATACACATTTCATCTGAACAGGATAAAATAGCATTCCAAAAGTTTTTTGGTAAGAATATGTTTTTAGTAACTGTTAAAACACTGTCTATTGCACCATTTCAGGGTTTCATTTGAAGTAGAAGACCATTTGAATTCTCCTAACAGTCATCAAAGCGTTGATAGAGAATAGATGTGTTGGTGTAAAAGAAGTTTTCATCAGTCCACCTCGAGCTTGGGTGGTCCGTTCAAGCATCTTTTGCTATCCAAAAAATTCATGTGACTCATTAAAGATCTACAGTGTCTGTAAAAGGAAGTGAGGTGATTCAGACTGAGCTGCGTCTCTTGGAGAAGAGCCTGAACGGTGAGATGTTTCTCAGGTCGGCAGACACAGTGCTAATGGCCGAGCAGCGTCTGAGGGTTACACACGCAGCCCGTCTGGGCCGGGTTCGAAAAGTGGTGGGGCGACATGTCTCCTTGCTCCATTAGCGCATCAGTAAAGGACATATCCTGCGGGAGGATCACCATTTTCTCTCCGGCTTTTGTACCACAGGCAGGAGCACACCGTCTGGAAGTGAAGCACCTCAGCGTAGACGCTCTTCAGCCCTCGTCTTTTGTCTCGTCCGCGGGCCGGGCTCTGGAGGGTCCGGACGCGCAGAACCGAACCTATCGGTTGATCTTCTGGAGAGCAGCGCCCTCTTGCGCCGCGTCCTTTCTCCGTCCTCCGGTGTTCATCGTCATGAACCGTAGCACCACTAGATTGAGGAAAGCACCAATCACGGTGAGGCCCATCAGGATGTAGACAAAACTAAAGGCCACGTAATGAGGGTCGTTTTGGAGGGCGTTGTCCTTCTGCAGGGCTACGTAGTCCCCGAAACCGATGGTGGTGAGGGTGATGAAGCAGAAGTAGAAGGCATGGAAAAAGGTCCAACCTTCATAGTGGGAGAAGGCAGCTGCTCCTACGCACAAGGTGCTGACACAGGAGAGAGAAGCCGATGATCACCATGTTGGCCATGGAGACTTCCGGCCTCCGCAGGCCCATGCATTTCTTGGCTTTGTGCAACAGGAAGCGGACGAAGGTGTTGATGCGTTCGCCCAGGCTCTGGAACATCACCAGGGTGAGGGGGATGCCCAGAAGCGCATACCCCATGCAGAACGCTTTCCCAGCATCCGTACTGGGGCGGCATGGCCATAACCTTGGGAAGGAGAGCAGAACAAGATACGTGACTTAAAGAATCAACATTTTCATGGAAGACTTGATGATGTATGTTTAGATGTTTGTAGACCTACAGATCCTGCATCCATTGGAATGGAAATCACATGATTTGTGGTTTGAACCAATAAAATGTTATGTTTTTATAATATGGGTAATGTCTGGTCACTGACTGGTTCCTGATCAACCAATCACAATGAATATATGACCCCTTGCATAGTCTGGATTCCCGCTCAACAACACTCAATGCTTAAAGGGTTAGTTCTCCCAAAAATGAAAATGAAGTCATTAAGTTTATCATCAAGCGACGCAATACTTTTGTGCGAAAAACAAACAAAAATAACGACTTTATTTGACTATACCTTTTTCTTCCTTGTAGGCCTGAGACAAGAGTTCAAGGGATTTCCATGACGCATGCGTGAGAATTGAGGTCTTCTTCAACTACTTCAGTTCAGTTCTCGCACATGCATTGTGGGAATCTCTTGAACTCTCGCCTCAGGCCCAAAAGGAAGAAAAGGAAAATTTGTTATTTTTGTTTGTTTTTTTCGCACAAAAAGTATTTGCGTGGCTCTGATAAACTTATACTTGAGCCACTGTAGTCACATGGAATATTTAAACACTTTCTTCATTGACTTTCTGGGCCGTCAAGTTTCGATCCCTTAGCGTGCCTATGTAGCAGTGATCCACCTCTCAAATTTAATCAAAAATATCTTCATTTGTGTTCCGAAGACGAACGAAGGTCTTACGGGGTTGGTACAGCATCGGGGTGAGTAATTAATTTTCATTTTTGGGTGAACTATCCCTTTAAAGAGATAGCGCAGACAATTAAACCGTAAGACTTTAGCTAATCTTCTGGCTAATGATGCTTTTGACCATTGAGTTTCAAGCATCACAATAAAGATAAATATATAATTAAAAAAAATCTAAATCTAAATGAATAGCAGAGTCCACACCAGAACTATAACGATAACGGCATAGAGAAACAATATCTATTTGAATCAATTTCAGAATGTTTTTTTTTGTTGTTGTTTTGCAGCTGATTGCGACAATAAAATCATTGACAGCCAATTAGAATCCATCCTGCTTTCAGAGCTCCAGCATTTAAAGCTGCAGACAACACGCTGGTGTGGACACTAATATGGTTATTGTTACAGTTATCTTTATAGTTATCATTCTTGGTCTAAACGGGACACTTTTTTTCTTTTTATATGGTATTTATGTTACAGTACGTGTCATCAACTTACACCCATTATAATCCTGATAGTATCAACAAGTGATAATATTCAAAGTTAATTTAAAGATCTTTCAGACTTGTAGAACACAATTTAGTCAAATTTAGTTGGTTCCACTGAGTGTGAGATTTACTGGGTCAATTCAGCCTTGCAGATAAAAACATAAGTGTTCTTTGGTTGTGTATGTCAGCTTAACAACCTCTTATACAGTCTGAATAATTTATAGGTAAACAGGCCAGTCAATATCTCCACTGTTTGTAACTGGCCAGAGTAATCAAACCGTTCATCACACGCACACCCCCACATTTATTTGTACTGGATGTTCTTTAACTTTCTGTAAATATTAGCCATCGCGTATGTTATGATGATGCTGTAAACTCTCCAATTAGGGCAGACTAATATGGCATTAGCCTGGAGATTTTGAAGCTCTCGTTATTGGGATACCAAGAAGATTTACGAATCAAGTTTTCAACAAGCAAATTAGGACAATGAAGTTAAAAGTAATGAAGAATTTAACAAACTAATTCAAAATCTCTGTTCTTTTGTTTTACTATTTGGACAAAGGCTGATTTTGTACCTATAAATTAGGGAATAAAAAGATATAGAAATAATCTGCATGTTCTGCTGAGAATGACTGTACCTTTTTATGTGCATGAACAAATAATAACCATAATTCCAAAATGTAATGTTAAATGATTTATGTAAATATCTTCATCTGACCTTATCCAAACCTTACAGTCCATGTGAATCAATCTTTAACCCTATAACCTAATAAAAACTGACATGGTGACCCACAAATGGTAAAATCTAAATTAACTGATTATATTCAAGACAAAAATTAATTACATTTGTCATGAAGGATGTTTTAAGATATAAAAGTATGATTATTTGTACAATATATAAATACGTCCAATAAGAATAGTAAAAGCCATTTTTAAGTCTAAAAATGCTATAAGAGTCTGTCAAACAAAACATGAAGGTTAAAGGGAAATAACAAAACATCTAGGCCAATACTATTTAGCTTTATTATCGTTCAACAGACAATGCAGCCTTGTCTTCAGCTAGTGAAAACGCAGAGACAAAACTCACATTAGCATTTTGTAGGTGCTCTTCCAAAAATAACCCATGACCATATTTGAACTAATCCACCGGAAGCAATGACGAAATCACCATGAACTGTAACACAGGATTAAGCGCTTCAATGATGACTGTATTGAGTCTAATTTCATTATATGTGTTAACTAAGCAATTTTAACGAGCATATGTCACGAAGATTGAATTTTGCTGAATTTCAGCAATATTTTCATTTCAGAGAAGAGAATCACAAATGTTGATTTTACGTTTAAAAACTGTTGCCAGAACTTTCCCGTTAAAAATTGCATTTTGGTGATTGTATATTTTAAAGTCCATATAGCTAGATATGATTACATTAGCTTACCTAAAAATATTAGGCCTATTCTTATTTGAGAAAATATGTTCAATGGAAAAACCAAACAATGACTTTAAGTCCATTGAAACTGTTTTCAAAATAAAAGGAACACAAAACACAAAAGCAACTAAATAACCAAATTAGATCTTTAGTGGAGGGAATTGCCCCTTTTTATACCTAAGGCAATTCATAATTTAATTAAATAATTCATAATAATTAAATTTTTGGAACATTTAACATTTGTTTTTGCATAAAAATATACAAAAAGTGCAAAAAAATTGAATGGGATATAGTTAGGAAACTATAAACATAATTCGACTAGATAATAAGTTAGAACAGAAAAAAAATTACCTATGGTCGTTATCACAGTGATGGCAAAATAAAAGGACCCGGCGAACCTCCACTGGACTCCGGCTTTGTGAGGCTTCAGAAGCAACACGACCTTTTCAATCTGATCAAAGTCAAGCCTGGTGAGATTATATTTATGCATGAGTAGAAATTTTTCGATAGTCGAGCTTGCCCTTCTGAGTTTTCTCTTGCTTTGACTCGAGAGCATCGAAGACTCCCGCTCCAATGAGTAAATAGGACAAAGTGCAGATAATTAAGGCGAGTGTCCGCAGGTTTTGCCTCTTCATCTTCTCATAGTCGCTCCAACATATCCCTCAGTTTTCAAAGCTCCGGTCCGGGCATGGGAACTTTCCTGATTCATGGCTTGTCATAACTCCCTTGCACCCCTTGGCAGCAATAACCCAACCGAGGGTCTCCTGAAAAAGTGGCCAGTGGCCACAGGGGACCGCTATTAAAAGATGTCGTGTTTAGTGGGAGCTGTTCTTTCAGCACCACCCCCAGGGACTCATAGCCTACACACTCCTTATATGGCCATTCCCTTCAGTTACAGTATGAAGGAAGGTTTACGCGTTATCGATCATATTACATTGTAATTCTTGTACTTACCATAATAACAACAGTAAATTATGCAGAATTACATACAACTCAACCAAATGCTAATCCTATCCTAACCCTTTAGTGAGTGCATACATGCAGTTGCTTAATATTACACAGTAGTTAAACATATAATTACATACGACACCTTAAAATAAAGTGTAACCAGAGTTTTTATAATCGATTTTTGTATAACCAGTGTGTGAACAGCTTGTAAGGAGACTTAGAAAATGAGACCAACCGCGACTAACTTCCTAGTTTATAAAACCCGTAGGCGGATATTTCTGAGAAGAACTCGGGCCGGTTTTGCCGGGAAAATCCAAAGAATGTGGCGATAACTCGCGCTCCCGAGAGCCTCTTTTCCGCTCTAGTCTATTGACACATGAATGCTGTTCAGGAGGATAATTTCGAGAGCCATTCTGTACTGCAAAGTTAAGGTGTCATGCAAAGAAAAGGGATTCATTTCTCGTATAATCAGATCAAACATAATTTATATTCAAACTATCATAACAGAGTCATTTTGTTTTAATTTACAGAGATTTTTTACATTTACCAGAGTAATTTATTATCTCACCTTTGTTTGGACATGATGAATTGCAGAGCTTGTGCAAACATTATTCACATAGTTATGATCAGATGCTTTCTTAACGGTTTTCTCTCCTCTGTCATTTTTGTGTCTAGATGTTCGCTGAACAATAGGCTTTTATTGCTGCAAATGTATAACTTATTGTTATTTGTAAGCGAAGTAGTTTGCCGTGAGTATCAGAGCATTTAATAGAGTTTAGTCTGCAAATTACCTGACCGAGTGCTAGGGTTGGGTATCGAGAATCGAGTATCCAATTGGAACCGGGACTAACTTTTCGCTTTTTCTCGGAATCGTTCAAAAGTTAAAATTTCGATTCCTAGTTTCGATATTCACAGTCCGCCGACTGGAAGAAGAAACCGCTGAACAACACCAACAAAGAAGCGTCTACCGTGTTGGCATAACCGCGCGAGTCGAACATGGGTAGCTTACGTCGGCGGTCCAAAGTGTGGCTTCACTTTTCTAAAAATAACGAAATCTCGGCAAAATGCAAAATTATGACAAAAGGAGTATTTGTGACAGAAGGAGTATTTCCTTCAGAAAGACCATTGGTTAGCAAGGTTAGCTACATTTTTTGACCCTGCCTCTTAAAATAATCGGAATTCGAGAATCGTTAGGAACCGTAATTCGAAACAAGGAATCGGAATCAGAATCGTTCAAATTCAAACGATACTTAACCTGACGAGTGCGAGCACGAGCAATTTAGTCACTTACTGTTAAATTACTTACTGCAGTTCACATAACAGCCACCGGTGTCGCTAATAACAAGGGTTTTTAAATTAGACAGAAAGCCCCTTTAAGTAATTACTGAATGTGTCACTTTTAGGATCTTTTTTACGGTGGCCCAGATAACTATAACTAATAGTTCGATAACTAATGTGATAACATGATGTGCTTTATTGAAAATGTAAAGTGTCACCTCTTCCTTTACAGGAAATTTAATAAAAATAGTTTAAATAAAAAAAAAACAAGCTTTAATCCTGGGAATTTTTTTCTGCAATTAACCTCCCTTGTGCATTTGAAAGAGTTTGCTTATGCTTTATTAACGGCAGTAATATAATATAATAGTAGCATAAAGCACATACAGATGAATTTGAAAGTTTATCTAATAATCACTTGACATAAATTATCTCCAAAAAAAAAAGAATTGTTCATAAACTGATGTGTTTGCTTTTTCAAGAACAGAAAAAAAACTAAATAAACTGTTTCTACTTTCAGTGTAAATTATTATAGTCTAATGGAAGATTTTTATAGGAGGTTTTCAGGGAACTAAACGAGTGTAGCTAATGATCGCTGAAACGTTTTCCAATGGAACACTTTAATCCACAGTCCAGACCCCTTGCATGTTCGCTGACCCTTTGCATATTTCAACAAATGGTTTCCAGGCTTCATAAATTGTTGTCTAGCAACATAATTAACGCTTTAGTCCTTGAGTAAATATCAGTGGTCCTTTGTGGGTTCAAGCAGGCGGTACCCTTTGCATAACAATTTGCCTTTAACAGCCTCTCAGCGCATCAGTGCAAAATAAACTAGTTCTTTTAACGGTCACAGCAAGGACATCTGGTTAAACAGACAATGCAAGCCTTTCTGCTATTCTGAACATTTCTGCTATCAAGACATTGTGCTTTTTTTTTTGGTCTTTTCCCCAAAAAATCTTACTTTTTTCTCTTCAAAAACATTTCGCCAAAGAACTTCGCGAAACGTGAAAAACATGTTTAACCAAGCATTTTTCGTCCCACAGTAACTCGACAGAAGTCGTCATTCAAATCAATTTCATATTTTTATTTCAAAATATCACATAGAAAATCTAATTTACTATGCAGCATTTAATTAATCAAAAATCTGTTAAAAACTTTGACTTGTTTGTTATGGCCACTATTTGATCTCATCCATGTTTTAGATAATTATCTACAATCCTCAAACTATATCTACGCTTTTCAAGCATAAAATCTCCTTTTTGTGAGGAAGTGATGTGTTTCATGACACATAAAGATCTTAAGTTAGCCACATTAAAAAGGTTCCCATAAAAGATGACATGATTTCTCAAGACAAAGCCTTTGGCACAATTAGCATAAATAGGATCTCAAGAGTGTTCTCAAGGCAAACTTTTAAACATACACATCATTTTAGTGCCTTTGATGAGCATGTTGTCCATAGTTGTCAAAAAAAAAAACAGTTACCGTACTATTGTGTACAGTAGTGTGTAGTGTGTAAATAACCCAGTCATTTTAAATGGCAAATACAAAGTGAGACCATTTATGATTAGATAAATTCACCCTTGAACAGCAACACATGAGCAGCGCACTGTCTCTGCGTTTACTGGAGAATTGATCAGCCATTACAAGGCTTCAAACTCATCTATTCTCTGCTTGGTGTTGCCCATGCGGATCTCAACGAAGCGTCTTGTACTTGTCCCTCCCGGCCTTTACGTTTTCAGTGTGCAGGATGTCGTTCTGAGTCTTCATAGAGTTATCACGGGCCTCGGCCAGCTCAGAGCTCAGGGCCTAAAAACAATTTAAGATGCAGTTAATCACAGTGTAAAAACCAAATAAAGACAACAGAAAGTAGAATATTCGGATTTATAACAGTGGCGTCTGGTACGTACTGAACTGAAATTGGTGATTTCAGAAACGAAACATGTTGTTCGCAAATGAACCAAATAAACGTGCACATGATGTTTATATAAAATTGGACAAATGAAGCATGTCTTTTATGAACAGCCTAAAATAATATAAAATAACAAGGCTTGTGTAATTGTAAACAGATTGTAAATCAATGTACTTTAGTGAATCTGTTGTATCAATAATACTCAAAAAACACTCACATAGTAGTGTAATGAGGTAAACTACAGATTCAACAGATTTGAATCACTGAATGAATCAAATTCCCCACTATAAGTCAGTGTTACGCAAGTATATAGTATGTGAACAAACTGAAAAAAGGATGATAAGACTTTCATGTTTCATTAATGAACAAAGAATTTCCTGAATGAATGGATCAAAATCCCAACTACAAGTAAGTGTTGTTTGTATATGTATTTAAATAAACTGAAATGACAATGTACTGGAAAGACAATGTAGCCTTCAGATATAAATATTTAAACCAGTGGATGAATCTGGATCTGTATTAGGAGTTCAAAAGATTCAATGAATCACTGAGATCAATCAAAATCCCAACTACAAGTAAGTGTTATGTTAAATAAACTGAAAAAAAGTACTAAACACTAAACACACTAAACACACAAGTGGATGAATACTAAACACACAAGTGGATGAATCTGGATCTGTTTTAGCAGTTCAAAAGATTCAATTAATCACTGAGATCAATCAAAATCCCAACTACAAGTAAGTGTTATATGTAGATATGTATTTAAACAAACTGAAAAAATGATAATAAGGCTTGTTTCATTGTTGAATGACTCTGTTTTTGAACAAATCTCTTGAACAGATGATAAAATGAGTCCTAATGCTCAAATCACTCAATCACTCACTCACTCAATAAAATAAATAAATCACTGGTCACAGATATTGATACTGAACAGGCCAGTGGATGAATCTGGATCTGTTTTTAGGTGTTCAAAAGATTCAATAAATCACTGAGATCAATCAAAAACACAACAAGTTGAACAAACTGAAAAAGGATGATAAGACTTTCATGTTTCATTCATGAATAAAGAATTTCCTGAACGAATGAATCAAAATCCCAACTACAAGTAAGTGTTATGCTTGTATTATATTTGTATATGTTATATGTATTTAAATAAACTGAAAGAACAATGTACTGGAACAATGTAGCCTTCAGATATAGATACTTAAACCAAAGGATGAATCTGGATCTGTTTTAGGAGTTCAAAAGATTCAATGAATCACTGAGATCAATCAAAATCCCAACTACAAGTAAGTGTTATGTTAAATAAACGGAAAAAAAACAATGTACTGGAACAATGTAGATTTTAGAAATAGATACTTAACAAGCCAGTGGATGAATCTGGATCTGTTTTAGGAGTTCAAAAGATTCAATGAATCACTGAGATCAATCAAAATCCCCACTACAAGTAAGTGTTATGTTTGTATATGTATTTAAATAAACTGAAAAAAACAATGTACAGGAACAACAATGTAGCCTTCAGATATAAATATTTAAACCGGTGGATGAATCTATATCTGTTTTAGGAGTTCAAAAGATTCAATAAATCACTGAGATCAATCAAAATCCCAAATACAAGTAAGTGTTATGTTAAATAAACGAAAAGAAAAATGTATTGGAACAATGTAGATTTTAGAAATAGATACTTAACAAGCCATGGATGAATCTGGATCTGTTTCAGGAGTTCAAAAGACTCAATGAATCACTGAGATCAATCAAAATCCCAACTACAAGTACGTGTTATGTTTGTATATGTATTTAAATAAACTGAAAAAACAATGTACTGGAACAACAATGTAGCCTTCAAATATAAATATTCAAACCGGTGGATGAATCTGGATCTGTTTTAGGAGTTCAAAAGGTTCAATAAATCATTGAGATCAATCAAAACCCCAACTACAAGTAAGTGTTATGTTAAATAAACTGAAAAACAAAACAAAAAAAACAATGTATTGGAACAATTTAGATTTCAGAAATAGATACTTAACAAACCAGTGTATGAATCTGGATCTGTTTTAGGAGTTCAAAAGATTCAATGAATCACTGAGATCAATCAAAACCCCAAATACAAGTATGTGTTATATGAAGATATGTATTTAAACAAACTAAAAAAAAAGGATAATAAGGCTTGTTTCATTTGTGAACGACTGTGTTTTTGAACAAATCTCAATGATAAAATGAGTCCTAATGCTCAATCACTCACTCATTCACTCAAATAAATAAAATCGCTGGTCACCACATACTGGTATAATAATGTAACATCCAGATATGGATACTTAAAAAACCAGTGGATGAATCTGGATCTGTTTAAGGAGTTCAAAAGATTCAATAAATCACTGAGATCTATCAAAATCCCAACTACAAGTAAGTTGAACAAACTGAAAAAAGGCACATTTCATTTGTGAACAAACGAATGACAAAAAGTCCAGAACCTCCAGAGACCGTTATTAATCAAATCAATGAGGAATCAGGAGTTGTGAGTTTTTCAGAATCAGAATTTGATGAATGATTGGGATCAATCACAATTCTAGCCACTAACGCAAACATAATTATATCTGAGGAAAGGTGATATGCTATGTTATGTTACCATGAGCTGTTTCTGGCATACGTTCGTTCTTATTCGCCTCTGTGATGCGTTCCTCCTCATTGCGGTGGTCCTCTATGCCCTCCACAGCCAACTCAGCACTGTATGTGCTGTTGTTCTCCTCGTGATCATCGTGATCGTTCTCCAAGGGCTCCTCCATCATGGCCCGGGCAGCCATAGGGGCGGCCATGGGGGCAGCGACCACAGGAGACGACATAACATGCTGCAACTCCTCACGGGTCTTTTCCAGATCACCCTGAACCTCTTTAGCCTGAGAAAAGTAGAGAGGTCAGTTTTAAGAAGAATTGAACCATATTTTAACAATTTAGGGCTGGATATCGAACAATACGAAACATACATTTTTATCTATATCGCACAGCCCTAATAGATATACTGTTCACAACTCACCCTGTTCTGCCATTCATTGGCTTCCTCTTCCTTGACTCTCCTGGCTTCCTCCAGCAAGACAATCTTTGCAGTGAACTCAGCCAGCTCTGCTGCCTTTTAAAGGAAACCAAAAGGTAATTCTTTCTTTATTTGATTAAAAATAAACAAATAATTCTGCCATATAACACAAACGGTCACAGAATATGCTAGAGTCACTGTTTAAAGGAGTAGTTCACTTTATAAAAAAACTTTTGCTGATAATATACTCACCCCCATGTCATCCAAGATGTCCATGTCATTCTTTCTTCAGTTGAAAAGAAATTAAGGTTTTTGATGAAAACATTCCAGGATTTTCACCATATAATGGACTTCAAATGGGAACCAAATGGTTCAAGGTCCATATGAAGAGTTCAGATGCAAAAGCCTCTAAGTGCCATTTGAGATTTTCTTCTAAAATTATCATTTTAATCAAGCTTGTATATTTAAGTTTAGTAATTTCACTTAAATGGCAATGAAGATTACCTATTAATTGTCATTTAAGTGAAATTACTGAACTTAAATATACAAGCTTGATAAAAATGGTCATTTTAGAAGAAAATTTCAAATGGCATTTAGAGGCTTTTGCATCTGAACTCTTCATTTACATTTATTCATGTAGCTGACGCTTTTATCCAAAGCGACTTACAATTGCTGTATGTCAGAGGTCACACGCCTCTGGATCATCTAGGGGTTAAGTGTCTTGCTCAGGGACACATTGATGTCTCACAGTGGATTCGACACGAGGGTCACTCACACCAAAGGCATGTGTCTTATCCACTGCGCCATCACCACCCCGATGATAAGATCCAAATGAGAGCTTCAGTGCAGCTTCAAAGGGCTTTAAACGACACCAGACGATGAATAAGGGTCTTATCTAGCGAAACGATTACTCATTTCAAAAATAAAGTTCGAGTCATTTCAAAATTTTCACATTTTCGAGTCACTTGAACTGTTTGGTTCCCAATGAAGTCCATTATATGGAGAAAATCCTGGAATGTTTTCATCAAAAACCTTAATTTCTTTTCGACTGAAAGAAAGAAAGACATGGACATCTTTGATGACATGGGGGTGAGTAAATTATCAGCCAAAAGTTACTTAAAGTGAACTACTCCTTTAAGGTGTGTTTTGTGTCTGTAAAACTGTCCCCAGCATACCAGCTGTTCCTGATTTTTCATCTGATCCTCCGCTTTCCTGGCCAGCTCTTCTTTAGCGATCAGTGCCAGCTGTCTCTCAGCCTCCAGACGCGCTGCCTCCTCCTCCACCCGCCGCCTCTCTTCCTCCAATATCCGTGCCTTCTCAAACTGCTCCATCAGATCTGAACAATACACAAAATCATCCAGAAGGGGGCACCAGACTCTCAATTACACTATATCATCCATTGAAAGTGTGCCAAGTACGGTGGCGTATTGCATTCACTTGAAGAAAAAAAATCTACTCTGTTTTTCTGAATTAACGAGTTAATTTTTCATGAGAAAAAATTTTTTGCTCTGTTTTTCTGAATTAACGAGTTAATTTTTCATGAGAATTTTTTTTTGCTCTGTTTTTTCTGAATTAATGAGTTAATTTTTCATGAGAAAAAAAGTTTTTGCTGTTTTTTCTGAATTAACATAGTTAATTTTTCATGAGAATTTTTTTGCTCTGTTTTTCTGAATTAATGAGATAATTTTTCATGGAAATTTTTTTGCTCTGTTTTTCTGAATGAAAATTTTTTTCATTCAGAAATGAAAAAATTAAGTCGTTAATCCAGAAAAACAGAGCAAAAACTTTTTTCTCATGAAAAATTAAGTCGTTAATTCAGAAAAACATAGCAAAAAAAATTTTTCTCATGAAAAATTAAGTCATTAATTCAGAAAAACAGAGCAAAAACTTTTTTCTAATGAAAAAATAAGTTGTTAATTCAGAAAAACAGAGCAAAAACTTTTTTTCTCATGAAAAATTAACTCATTAATTCAGAAAAACAGAGCAAAACATTTTTTTTCTAATTAAAAATTAATTCGTTAATTCAGAAAAACAGAGCAAAAAAAAATTTTCTCATGAAAAATTAACTCGTTAATTCAGAAAAACAGAGTAGATTTTTTTTCTTCAAGTGAATGCAATACGCCTCCGTAGCCAAGTCAGGTGGTCACAGGATTTTGTATAATATGCAATATACACTCCCTGGCCAAAAATAAGTCACAGGCTGTTGGTGGATTTAAACATGCAAATACTTCATAATTGAAGTGATTATTATGTTTCTAGCATGTTATATGTTTGGCAACAGTTCTTCTAACCCTAATTAAAGGAGTGTGTAGCTTTTAATTTCTTAAACAATCATGTATGATGAAGACACATCATGGCCATATTCCAGATATCAATGTCAAGATTCATCTGGCTCAAGTTGTGAAAGAACGGTTGGAGCATGAAGATCATGAGTCCAGACCTTAAATTCAATGCAAGTCTTTAGGATGTGCTGAGGAGACTTTACAGAGTGCTGGAACTCTTGCATTGTCAATACAAGATAAATGTTATGATGCTATTTCCATCAAGAGGTGCATCAATTTTTGGTCAATATCTTGTATTGATAATGCAAGCTCTGTAAAGTCTTCTAAAGTCTAATAATATATGAGATCTACACAGACATCTAGTGAAATATTCTTACCTCTCTCAACCTTTTTGGTCTGCTCTTCAACCTGTAAAAGCTTCATCATCATCTCTTTCTCTCTCTCTCTCCACAATCTCTTTTTCTTTCTCTATTGCCTCCCTTTTCTTCTTCTCATTCTCTAGCTGGGCTCTGGTGGGGGGAAAAGGTAGCAAACACATTTAGGTCCACATTTACTAACAGCTCGGTCCAGCACAAACCTTCTTTTGACATCAGAAAGACAGTTAGGATTTACTAAAGACACGCAGTGAAAAATTACCCCTGAAAAGGCACAGACAGGGTTATTTTTGCAGCTGATCTTATTGCATATGCATTTGTAGGAGTTTCCCTTTCAGACGCAAAATGTATGGGAGGAGAATATTTAAATGAATCGAATCATTTACTAAGGTTTGCACTTGTCAATTTACAAGTTTTTTGTACCATTATTTACCACTCAAAAAATAAAGCTAATTTTTGAGAAAAAGAAGCTAATTTTTGAAAAAAAGTTTTGAAAAAAAAGCTAATTTGCACTACTCTTGTGTTGCTCATTATGGAAATGATCATAATGACTGTGCTAATTTGCCCTGTTTAGTAAATCTGCCCCAAAATATACTCCCAATGCATAAAGAAAAACCTTTGAGAAAAATTTAGAAAGATAAAAAATAAAAAAATATTGTATTAAATTAACTATTTGTGTGGCGAACATGCCCTGGCCTGAGCTTCCTTGTGTCTTGTTGTGATCACAGGGCAGCTGACGCACTCTGGGCACTGAACACTGTCCTCACCTCTCCATCTGTCTCTGGTGTTTCTCCTCTCTGGCTTGTGCCTTCATCTGCTGTACCTCAATGGTATCAGGTTTCCTGCGTTGCATGTAAAGTTCATGGTTTCCCATGCACAGGTGCAGGATGCGCTTGTTAATACGTAAACGAGATGCATAGAACAAAAAGTCCTGCAAAAACAAGAGAGAAATAACAAAATGTGACACATTTAATGTCATATGCATAAATAATTTGCATACAATATTATAACCGGACTTCTTGAATGACTAAAAAATACATAAGAAATGCAATTCTGTACATATACTTGAATATAGACCTACTTCTTTTATGAAGAAGAGTATATTTTGGATGCATAACATGAAAAAAATCAGGGAAGGGGGGTTCAAATGTTCTGATATCGTAATCCAGAAAGTAAAAAGTAAAACCTTTTCTTACAATTTCGAGGAGATCGAGGAAAATATGTTAATAATTAGATGGTTACACCACATGACATTTATCATTAAATCATAAATGGCATTAAAGTTTTAAAACCATATGAGTTCATTTCTAAAACCTTGACACATGCATTTTAAATGATTTTAAAAAGATTTCACCTTCGATACTCTTATTTGTCGTTGGCAATAATTTCAGTGGGGGAAAGGCGAAATAATTTATGCAAAGACTTACGGGAGCCTTTTTGTCAATGGGTTTGATTATAAACTTCTTGTCGTTGAATGAGATGTTCCTTATTTCACTCCAAGGAAATCCAATCTTTGGAGTCAGCCTAAGTAATGAAGAACAGACTAAATTGAATAATGTTAATTAACAACATGTATTTGTATAGGATCAGGGTTTGGTTTTTATTATTAATTATGCATAATTTACTGTTTTTACTACTGGAAGCACATGTAACGTAACAAACCATTACCTTTTTTTGTAATTATAAAGTCTTTTTTTGTGCTTGTCAACAAACATTACAAAAATCTCAAAGTTTGTGGTACACTAGTCCTTGAGTGCATTGACCTCTCAATAATAAGCAGCAGGCGTTGATGTTGACTTGTTTGGCTTGTGGGCTTGAACGGTCACTCTGCAGGTCATTAACCACACGGTCATGCCACACTGACCCCAATATCCCCAACTAACATTTCTACATAATCAGATCTTGCTCACAAAGCTTACTTGTCTTCTTTTTCATAGATGTTAAGCCCCAAAGCATCCACGCCTAACCACAGGTCTGTTCCTTTCTTGTTCTTGATGTCAAAATAGTTGACGCCATACATCTCCAAATCCTGTGAGATCTTCAGATACTCCTGCATGGCATCTTCCCTAATGATACAGAATTCAAAGAAATGATAAACTCGTGGAGTGACATGTAGGCGAGCTGAATATATTGTAAGTAAAACTCACTTGAGGATTCCTCGGTGCTCCTCATGCCAAATCTGGATCCTCTCCTCCCATTGCTCTTTAGACAGTTTGTGCTGGTCAAGCACTCTATAAACACAGAATATCAAAATCACACGCGTGTTCTGAGTATTATTGATACTAAATGGTTTGTTTAATTCTCCATCAGCCACAGATCTTGACAATTGTAAAAAAGTTCATTTTGAATTATGAATTTCTGGTATTTTGTGTCAGATTTGTTTGAGATCCAAACAAAGTCAAAGTGATTTTACAAATATTTTCACACTATGGTAAATTCAAGAGGGTACATTATTGTTTGTTTGTTGGATAAACTTTAAATAATTAAGTTGGTAACAAACATTTCAATTCTCAATTTGAGGGATAAGTATAGTCTTATGTGTGGCCATATCAATCACACGATGAAGGAGATTACCACAGAAAAACCCTTTATTTCAATTAAACTAGGAAAGATCGCAGAATAACAATATAAACACACACAACCACACAAATGTAAACAAGAACCCGACAACGGACGAAACATAACAGGGAGCATAAATAAAAGGAGAACATAATGACAGACAGGTGATAATATGTTACCATAGGACCAAATGAGGGCATAATCATAGACAAACCGAAGGAAACCGAAACTTGTCGCAATGGGTAGTTCTAGGAACTAGCCACCAGGGTGTTTCCCTGAGAACGAATGGTTCTTAGGAACATTTACCTGTCTGCATTCGCACCGCCAGAAGAAACTCTGAAGTGACGTAAGCTGCGCTTGTTGTTGTGACTTTTATTTTGACGGCGCGGCGGACCTTTATTTTGACGACGCTGAGGACGCCAAAGCCTGAGCACACAGTGCTGCATTCTCCGTGTTCATTAGTTTACGATCTGTCTAACGCGTTATTAGATAGAACTGTTTTACATAGAAAGTAGACATTATATGAAAACGTGTTAGATTATGCCGTGTGGTTGAGCAGAAAAAGATAATCATCATGTTTAGCTTGGTCCCCTCAAATTTGTTAAACCAATCAGCGTCACTGTACACCAATATCAAAGGTAGTTCCTATAGTGCTCGCTTAGACCCTACTCTGAAGTAGGAGCTACATAAGTTCATCAAAAAGGAGTTCCTAGAACTAAAACAGTTCCTAGTTCCTGCGGGTGCGAACATGCCAAAATCCGGGTACTTTCACCAATACTTCTAGGAATTATGAAAAGGTTCCTCTAGTGCAAAAGCCCCTAACAGAGCAGGGAAACAGGAACTTTGTGAAATAAAACAGAACCTCAAAATAAATGTCTATAACCTTGACATTTACAGTTTCTATCAAGTTTAGGCTTACAAGTAGGGTTAGGTACTTCTACATCAGTGTTATTCACCTATCATTTCCCTCTGATTTTAGGGTTAACTGGGTAGGGTTAGGTTTAGGTGCAGGGATAGGGTTAGGACTACATTTTCATACAGGAATGTTGTTCCAAGATCATTCAAATATCCAGTAACATGTCTTACATGGCAAAATAACATTGACTGTGCTTAACATAAATCTTATTTAAAGGAGTAGTTGACTTGAAAAAACTTTTGCTGATAATTTGCTCACCCCCATGTCATCCAAGATATCTATGTCATTCTTTCTTCAGTCGAAAAGAAATGAAGGATTTTGATGAAAAGGGATTCCAGGATTTTCTCCACATAATGGACTTCAATGGGAATAAGGGTCTTATCAAGCAAAACGATCGCTTATTTAAAAAAAAAAGAATAAGAAAGTTTAAGTTTTATAAGCTCAAATGGTCACCTTGCTCTGTTCTGTGATGCACGTTTGTGACTCTTTTCGTGACTCTTTTTTTCGTGTCATTTGGTTCATTCAACGAACTAAATGAATGAGCTGACTCGGAAAAGATTCCGTTCATTTTGATTAACGAGTTCGAACAGGCGAGTCACGAACGTGCATCACAGAACAGAGCAAGGCGACCATTTGAGCTTATTAAACTTAATTTTTTTTTTTATTTTTTTTTTTAAATGACCGATCGTTTCGCTTGAAAAGACCCTTATTAGTCGTCTGGAATCGTTTAAAGCCCTTTGAACAGTTTGCACTGAAACTGTCTTTTGGACCTTGAACCGTTTGGTTCCCAATGAAGTCCATTATATGGAGAAAAATCCTGGAATGTTCTCATCAAAAACCTTAATTTCTTTTCGACTGAAGAAAGAATGACATGGACATCTTGAATGACATGGGGATGAGTATATCATCAGCAAAGTTTTTTAAAAGTGAACTACTCCTTTAAGTCATTTCAACTCGCTGAATCATTAGAACGCACTGGATTCATGTTTTTTAGTAGTTTCCCCCTCACCTCTGAGGCAGAAGCCTCTCAGACGACAGGTATCCAGCTTTTTGGGATTCTGGTGAGTAGTCTCCAAACTTGGCCTGTACAGAATATGAGGCCAATAGCACTGCTGTCTCTGGGGGGCAGTAGACCTCATCGCTCAAGATGCCTTCCTTCACTTGCAGGAAGAAAAGCTTTTTTGTGATGTCCTGAATCAGTTCCTCAGACACGTCCTCAGGGTCAGTGCTTGGCCCGAAACTTAAACTGCAGAGGGTTCTCTTGCTTTACCTCTTGAGAGGACACCTATGAAATCAGAATGAAGAATGATTGGTTTGCAGAGCCTCTAAAGGAACATGGTGACGGGGAAATAAAAAGAGAAGAAAGTCACAAAAAGAGAGAGTCGACGACTAATCAGTGATGCACCCACACACACACATTGTACACTGTACACAAAAACACTTACACACTAAATTCTAAATTTTCATTTCATTTTAGATGTTATAATATTTTACTATTTTGATGCATTTCTAATTATTCTATGCATTCCAAGCTTTGGCAATATTGTATGATGTACATCATGCCAATAAAGCAATTTTCAATTGAAATAAATGAGATGGAAGGAAAAATATCATTTTTTTAATGCTTTCAAAACTTTTGCATTCCCCAAGTAAACTTTGCGTTCCCAAATGCTGATGGAAATAATATGAGGTTGTAAGAAGTATATTTCAAAATATTTATGTTTGCTTGCATCCCCTCTACACACAGATTGATTGTTAACATACAAAATTAAATGACTACAGTATATATCAATGTTGAGTTCTAGATGTCATGATACAATGCAGATATTTCAGTGACTCAGCTATTGATTTAACTATTAGCTATTGAATTGTTTTCCATTGTTGAGCAATAATCAAAGTTCAACATCACCTGATTGACTCGTGACTTCTCTAACAGGAATCCTGTAGTGGTCAATGTTTATTTGACTCGCAATCTACACCTATGGTTCTGTCTACTGGGCTGCCAGAACACAACATTTGTGATACTAGTATTACTATATGATGATGATGTATATTAGGTGATTGTATGAACAATAAATATGGAAACTCCACCAAATTTGAGTTAAATGGAATGAACATTTCAAGAGTGAAAAATTGAACTTGTTCAAAAACCTGAACTTTAGAAACTTAATCAAATGTGTCATGTTGCAAATATACAGTCCTGTCAAAAGCAAAGGCAATCACATGTCAGAAAGTCAGCCTTCATAGTAGTACTTGTAAGAGTAGTAAAAGTAGTAATAATAGACAATCGAGTTACTGATCGTGACCTCGGTTCTCTCTAGCAATGAGGGAACGAGTATTGCGTAAGCTAGCTTACGCTACGGGGAAAGATTCTTTCTTTGCCGAACAATCGAAGCCAAAAATTTTTATAATTTGTAATCATTGTCAACGCACTTCTCAGGTGCAGGACCTAGAGCGGGCTAACTAGCAGGCTCATTGGTTCGTTTTGGGAAGTGCTCAAACCGAATCGGAGAGCGGCGCTGAACCCGCGCGCCAATGAGCGGCACGACGCTCGCTGTACTGCGTCGAAGCCCGCCGAAAGGGGCGTGGCTTGAGTGTATATAAGCACTCTCCGTGGTTTGGAACAGACCGATTTATAGTGATGAAGCGAATCGCTGTTAGAGCGGCACGGCCGGGAACGCAATACTCGTTCCCTCATCTGAGAGAGAACCGAGGTCACCGTCAGGTAACCGTTCGTCTCTCATGGAGAGGTTCTCTCGTATTGCGTAAGCTGCAGCTTACGCTACGGGAACCCCTGGTCAGACGCCGTGCCCGGTCAGTCACCACAAGCATCCCCGGGAGGGTGGAGGGAGCAATAGTGGAGAATGATGATGAAGGGCAGACGCCGTTTATGTGAGAATATGAAGCCTAAAGGCGGCCGGCATAGCGGGCCATAGTATAGGAAGTTTCCATAGAATGGAGGGGAAGATCAAGGGGCTAGCCCGGTTGAAGGATTCCCCATAAAGCGTGGCTAGACGCTGCGGCGGGTTAGACCGCTAGTAATTTAGCCTGTAAGGCCGGTACTTCCAAGTTATAAAATCTGATAAAGGTGGACGGGGAAGCCCAGCCCGCGGCCACACAGATATCATGAATAGAAATACCACAGGACCAAGCCCACGAGGAGGCCATGCCTCGAGTGGAGTGAGCCCTGACGCCGAGCGGGCAAGGCAGATTTTTAGCCGCATAGGCGGAGGCGATAGCGTCTACTATCCATCTGGATAGTGTTTGTTTAGAAGCGGCCAAGCCTTTTGTGCGTCCCCCAAACGCCACAAACAGCTGCTCAGACCGTCTGAACGTGGCAGCGCGTGTAATGTACGCTCTCAGCGCCCGGACCGGGCAGAGGAGGTTGGCATTGGGCTCGCTATCAGAGGTGGGCAGAGCCGATAAGGATATCACCTGTGCTCTAAATGGGGTGCCAATCGCCTTAGGCACATATCCGTGTCTGGGTTTGAGAATGACGACGGAGTCGTTAGGGCCAAACTCGAGACACGACGCGTTCGAAGAGAGCGCGTGAATGTCGCCCACTCGTTTAACTGAGGCAAGAGCGGTCAGAAAAACGGCTTTTAGGGAGAGATATTTGAGGTCAATAGACTCGAGCGGTTCGAAAGGGGGGGCTTTCAAGGCCTCGAGGACTATTGAGAGGTCCCAAACCGGCACCGAGGGGGGCGAGGGGGTTCATCCTCCTGGCTCCCCTGAGGAAGCGGATAACCAGCTCGTCTTTGCCAATAGACTGGGCGCGTCGGGGACCAACGAAGGCCGCGACGGCTGCCACATAAACCTTCAGGGTGGATGGGGTTCTGCCCTTGTCCAGCATATCTTGAAGGAAGGAGAGCAAAGAGGAGACCTCACACTTAAGGGGGTCCAAATTCTTTTCGGTGCACCATTTTGAAAATACAGACCATTTAGCCGCATAGAGCTTTCTGGTAGATGCCGCTCTAGCGTGTTTGATCGTGTTCAAGACTCCCTCTGGCAAATCAACGTGTAATCGTTGGTCACCCATGCATGGAGCGCCCAGCGCTGCGGGTGGGGATGCCAGATTGTGCCGCGGGCTTGAGAGAGGAGATCTGCTCTGACCGGGATGGGCCACGGGGCTGTCTGAGACAGCTGTGTGAGCTCCGGGTACCAAATCTGATTCTCCCAACGCGGGGCTATGAGGAGCACCGGGTGGCGAAATTCCCTGATTCTCTGAATGACCTGCGGTAGCAGGGAGATGGGAGGGAAGGCATAGAGCGGGCGGTATGGCCATTCTAGCGCTAACGCGTCCTCGTTCTTCGAGAAGAATATCGGACAGTGCGAGTTCTCTTCTATATCCCCACCCATATAGCTAACACATTCTCAGTGGTTTTAGCACATTCCTATGTTGTTGTCAGTGATGTTTTCTGGGGTGTTTTGGGTAATTTCTATTGTGGATACAAAGAGTAATAATTTAGATTGTGGTTACGAGCCAAAACCCAAATCTCGATGATACTTTAATCTGTAAATTTGGATTGGGTGCCTGTAAATCTATGGGATTCTTTTGCTTTTCCGAATTTCAATTTCTCTCTAAATTTCGATTTCGTTTTAACCCCTACGGTGGCCAGTGTAGTCCAAGATTAACATGGCTTCTAGTTCAACCTCGTCCATGATTGTTAACTCAAACGTAAACGTGAAAGGCGAAGCTTGAATTACCGGGTATGTCCCTCTTTGGCTAATGTACTTTCAAGATGGAGGGGCAACATGGCGAACCGACATTACCCGTATGTATTTTCAATGGCATATTATACACTCACGAGAATACTTTATTACTTGAACGAAGTAAATATACATTAATGAGCACATATATTTTTTAAAAACTACGTGTTTTTAGCTAAGAATAAACTAAAAGATTTACACAGTGTAGCTTTAACATATTAATAACATTAATTCAAGCATTGTGACTACTAAGCATTTATTGTCTAACCTCTTAACTGTCACCCCCCTTTTTTGAATAGACATGAAAATGCACATTTCAAACTTAAATGGTTGTAATTCAAGAATGCTTTGGAATATAGACATATGATTGGTCTTGTTTTAAAGAAGACATTTGGCAGATTTTTGTAGAAGTGAAATAAATTAAGAAAGTTAAACAGAAAAAAGTTATAGAAGTTTGAGTTTATGGAAATGTACAATGTAAAAATATTAATTATTTATATTTTACATAAAATATATATTTTCAAAACCTGGGCTACTCTAAAACTGCAGAAAAATCAAAGCCAAAAATCTGAACAAGTTGTGTTTCAAATTTTAGGTTGATATCTCAAAAAATTAGCTTTCAGTAAGATTTTGTTTGAGCGCAGTACCGAACGCTTCCACTAGGGCACAATCAGACTCCATTACTGCCCATATAAGGGCGCCTCCATTATTTTTTTCTTGATATTTCAAACTTTCAGTCCTTTTTTTCCAAAATAATTGTATGGATGCTATCTTTAGAACTTTTGGCATGAAAACAAACTGAGGTATCTACCATTTTTTCATGATTTTTCATGTTCTCTGCTATTTTAAAATAAAGGTCTGAACTCGCTTTATGAGTATGAAAATATTCTTGTTGCATATTGATAAATTATGGTTCCTCTGTAATATATTTTGAAAATCAGTCACCAAATATGGAAACTAGAGATTGTAAGCTTTCAAATGATACATAGTTTGTCAATATTACTAAAGGTATTTACTAAGATATAATTGATTTAAAAATATAAACATGGTGGGACGGTGACAGTTAAGTGGCTAACTACATAGTGGTGCAAATACGGGTTCAAATACAATACATTTTCTGTATAAAATCAAAAATACCTTTTTGTCCAGTTTCAGCCATGTCAGAAAGCCTTTGTTGTCCTTGTACTGAAGACCAAAGTACCAGACCTCACGCAAACCCACCGTCTTAACCACCTGAACACATTAACACAGGGATGAAATCAACCAGTTACATGTGACTAACACAATGACAAATGTAAACAAATTGTGATATCGATTCCTATCATATGACGTAAATTTAAAACATAATACCTAATCGCCTGTGGCACTCAGATAAAACAAGCATGACCTTATGTTGGATGTCAAACAATGGGAGAGTCTCTGTTCAGAGAAGATTAGAATAGGAACTCTACAATTTGAGTTCATGCTATCAACAGGGAGGGAAACTACCAACCCACCCGTCCTCTTATCAGTTAGGTGTGTACAAATAGACGGTGTCCACCACCTATATTCCATATACAGTCCTGTCATATCATACCTCAGTAATCACCATATACCAAGGTAGTCCCGCATTACTAATCTCAACAGTATCTAAACAATGATTTACACCCATTGACTATAGTCATAAGCATGAATTTGGGTGTGTCTCTAAGGTAACAAAAATGCTTTTGCAATTAGCTACAAAGCTTAAGTATAAGTCACTAGTTTATGAGTAAATGTGATAAAACAAAAGTAGTGCATTTGCCTAGTAGGAAATAGTAGGAAAGTATTACTTATGTAAGTGCATATAAATGGGTGTAACGATACCCTCATGTCACGATACGATATTATTGCAATACTCTAAAAGGTTAACAAAAAATGTACTGTTGATTAAAATGCTAACTTTGACATTACACTGTGGGTTTAAATGAATAGGCTTGGACTTGGCGATTGTGACCCAAGAACAATAGAATAACAATATTCATTCTGAAACTGAAAATACATAATTATTTTAGAACTATTTATTTCTGACTAGATTTATTTAATATATTTAGATAGATTTAAAATAATGCAGGACACTTTTTACTGGTCATATGGCATTATCAGCACAAATATAATTCCCCCATTGCATTAATATACATTATAATCAACATTATATATAGTGGTTTAGTGTAGTACTGACTAAAACTCTGTAAAATTTAACTTTTTTTCTCACACAGTAATTTTTATTTTGGGGGGACTATGCACGATACATATTGTTGCATTTTTGTATTGTAATATATTGTGGCACGATATATTGTTACACCCCTAATATAAATATCATCTTGGTAGAAGATTTTCATAGTTTGGTGAGGTCTTCTGATTAAAAAAAAATCTAAGTTTTGAAATAAGCTTGAGTTATTTTCCCAGCATGCAATGTGAAACTACTAAAATTATGAAGGTTTTTAATTATAAAGCTTAAAAACACATTTAAGTACTAATTCCTCACATGCCGCCTCAAGCTTTAAAGAAATATCAGGAAGATTTCAGGAGGTTACCTGCTCAAAGAGCTGTTTGCCTGTTGTAACTGACTGGATGGCAAACTCCAGCTCGGCATCCATAGTGGTGACACGGACATTGATCTGCACAGAACGAGCAAAAGTGAATCAAGAACTGGAATAAATTAAAGCAGGGTACTGTTGGCACCATTACAGAACAAAATATTTAAATTCATTACACCTGAATTACATAACACCATTGTCATATCAGATATTTAAAATCACATCAGTCAGAATATCAACCATCTAAATGACATGCCATTCCACAAAGCCACAGGCAATAAAGCCTTATGACAGATATGCATTATGTAAAATCTTCCAGAGAACTGACATCTTAGATGGTTTTAACAGATCCAATGAACATTAGATGTGACTATAATATACACTGCCCGCCTAGAGCTTAAAAAAATGATGATTGCTTAATGGAAATAACATCACAACATTTATTTCCATCAAGTGGTGTATTCATTTTTGGTCAAGATCTTGTATTGACAATGCAAGAGTCCAGTCTCCTTTTTAAAGGAGTCCAGTCTCCATTTTAAAAAAATATTCATATTTTGTATTAAAATATATATTTTCAAAACCTGGGCTACTCTAAAACTGCAGAAAAATGATCAATGCCAAAAACAAGTTGTGTTTAAAACTTTAGGCTGATATCTCAAAAAAAATAAGCTTTCAGTGAGATTTTTTTTTGGGCGCAGTACCAAACTTTTTCACTAGGGCACAACCACCCTCCATTACTGCCCATATAAGGGCGCCTAATTACCATATGTTTTGAGTTGATATGAACCATTATTTCCACAATTTTCATCCAATTTTTGAAGTAGACATCCTATTCAGAATTAATATGGGAAGTTTGGCAGATTTTGATATGAAGTTAACCACTAAGAAACGTATACAAAGAACACGCATGTGCGTTATAGCTTCCTGCCACATCACAATTGGTGAATTTATCATTTTTTTTCTATATTTAAAACATTTTCAGACCTTTTCTAAAATAATTTAATAGATGCAATCTTTTGAACTCTAGGCATGAAAACAAAACAGAGGTTTCTACCTTTTTTTCATGATTTTTCATGTTCATCACTATTTCAAAATAAAGGTCTGAACACGCCTTAGGAGTATGAAAATATTCTTGTTGCAAATTGATAAATTACGGCTCCTTTGACTTTTATTTTGAAAATCATTCACCAAATATGGAAACTAGAGATTGTAAGCTTTTAAATGATATATGGTTTGTCAAGATTACTTAAGGTCTTTTCTAAGAAATTTTTGTTTTAAAAATATAATGGCAATCATCCCACCTGTGGAATGGTGACAGTTTTAAGAAATGTAAAGCTACACACTTCATCAATTAGGGTTAGAGAGAACTGTTGCCAAAAATATAACATGCTAGAAACATGATAATCACTGCAATACTGATCCAATCGTAGACTAATATGTATGAGATTTAGTTTTGTACTTCAAGAAGTAGACATTAAACAAAACACCTTGCAAACATGCTTGTAAACTGATAAAGAAAAACTCTAACATTAACAAGACATAAAACTAAAAATCTGTTTCTAGAGATTCCAGGACTTCAATGGTGACAATCTCTTGTCCAAGGTCACGTTTTAGTCCAGCACACTTTACACAAGCTTTCATAACGACCCGGTGAACCTTGACAGAGCCTTGCAAGTGCTGTCAAAGTTACACAACCTCATTGCAAACTACTCTAGAGCTGTAAAGATAAACCCTTCAAACTTGTGCAACAAATGTTAGCAAAGTTATTTTCAGACCCATCAACATTTCAGTTCAACGCTTGCTTCCTGTTATAAGTTCCTGTTCGCAAAGCATAAATAAAAGACCTTCATATAATCCAGGATTAGTGCACATTTAGCAGCTCTAATCACGGGAAAGTTGAAGCGATAATACTCACACTGCAATAACCATTACACCCCGGTGTTAGTATTTAGCCACATCAGCAAGTAAACTGATCTGCATGTTTTGCATCAACTGCAGAACTATTGGTTAATTTCTGACAATAGAACGTTGCAACAATTTTTACCACTTTAAACTCTTGTGCAAATTTGGTACAGTAGAAAATATAACTAACTTAAAGGAAAATAATGAATGATATATAAAAGCTATTAAGTTTGGGGTTGGTAAGATTTTATAATATTTCTGAAAATAAATCTCTTCTGCTCATCAAGGATGCATTTATTTGATAAAAACTACAGTAAAAACAGTAATATTATGAAATAGTATTACAATTTAAAATAACTGTATTCTATTTTTAATTTACTCCTGTGATGCAAATCTGAATTTTCAGCATCCGTCTACAGGTTCACATGATCCTTCAGAATTCCTTACTGATTTGTCGCTCAAGAAACATTTCTTATTATCAGTGTTGAAAACAGTTGAGCTGCTTAATATTTTTGTGGAAACAGTGATACAATTATTTCAGGATTTTTTAATAAAAATAGAAAAATTGATAGAAAGTTCGATGTTTATTTAAAATAGAAATATTTAATAACATTTTTAATGTCTTTACTATCACTTTTGATCAATTTAATACATCCTTGCTGAATAAAAGCATTAATGGAAAAAGGAATTTAATTCTACATTACTATAAAATTCATAGCAAAAAGTGATAAGACATAAGAGATAGGAATACATGCTCTTTCACAGTAAAAAAAAAAAATATATATATATATATATATATACACTCACCGGCCACTTTATTAGGTACACCTGTCCAACTGCTCGTTAACACTTAATTTCTAAGCAGCCAATCACATGGCGGCAACTCAGTGCATTTAGGCATGTAGACATGGTCAAGACAATCTCCTGCAGTTCAAACTGAGCATCAGTATGGGGAAGAAAGGTGATTTGAGTGACTTTGAACGTGGCATGATTGTTGGTGCCAGAAGGGCTGGTCTGAGTATTTCAGAAACTGCTAATCTACTGGGATTTTCACACACAACCATCTCTAGGGTTTACAGAGAATGGTCCGAAAAAGAAAAAACATCCAGTGAGCGGCAGTTCTGTGGCGGAAATGCCTTGTTGATGCCAGAGGTCAGAGGAGAATGGCCAGACTGGTTCGAGCTGATAGAAGGGCAACAGTGACTCAAACAACCACCCGTTACAACCAAGGTGGGCAGAAGAGCATCTCTGAACGCACAGTACGTCGAACTTTGAGGCAGATGGGCTACAGCAGCAGAAGACCACACCGGGTGCCACTCCTTTCAGCTAAGAACAGGAAACTGAGGCTACAATTTGCACAAGCTCATCGAAATTGGACAATAGAAGATTGGAAAAACGTTGCCTGGTCTGATGAGTCTCGATTTCTGCTGCGACATTCGGATGGTAGGGTCAGAATTTGGCGTCTACAACATGAAAGCATGGATCCATCCTGCCTTGTATCAACGGTTCAGGCTGGTGGTGGTGGTGTCATGGTGTGGGGAATATTCTCTTGGCACTCTTTGGGCCCCTTGGTACCAATTGAGCATCGTTGCAACGCCACAGCCTACCTGAGTATTGTTGCTGACCATGTCCATCCCTTTATGACCACAATGTACCCAACTTCTGATGGCTACTTTCAGCAGGATAATGCGCCATGTCATAAAGCTGGAATCATCTCAGACTGGTTTCTTGAACATGACAATGAGTTCGCTGTACTCAAATGGCCTCCACAGTCACCAGATCTCAATCCAATAGAGCATCTTTGGGATGTGGTGGAACGGGAGATTCGCATCATGGATGTGCAGCCGACAAATCTGCAGCAACTGTGTGATGCCATCATGTCAATATGGACCAAACTCCCTGAGGAATGCTTCCAGCACCTTGTTGAATCTATGCCACGAAGAATTGAGGCAGTTCTGAAGGCAAAAGGGGGTCCAACCCGTTACTAGCATGGGGTACCTGAATAAAGTGGCCGGTGAGTGTATACATATATATATATATAATTAAAGTAATAATATAATATACTAAATCATTTATGGTAAAAAAAAACTATAAATCTGTGATTGTGTCAATGTTTTGATGTAATGTAATCTGAATTTGATGTAGTTTTTGTGCCAATACAGTATGTATTCTGTTGTGATATAGAGTCCAGGCTCGCAGTCTCTGCTCTAATTCATCCACAGGTGTTCATTTGGGTTGAGGTCAGGACTCTGTGCAGGCCAGTCAAGTTCCTCCACACCAAACTCGCTCATCCATGTCTTTATGGACCTAGCTTTGTGCAATGGTGCGCAGTCATATTGGAACAGGAAGGGGCCATGCTCAAATTGTTCCCACAAAGTTGGGAGCATGAAATTATCCAAAATGTCTTGGTATGCTGAAACATTAAAAGTTCCTTTCTCTGGAACTAAGGGGCCAAGCCCTGAAAAACAACCCCGCACCATAATCCCCCCTCCACCAAACTGCACACTTGGCACAATCCAGTCAGGCAAGTACCATTCTCCCGGCAACTGCCAAACCCAGACTCGTCCAGTCGGATTGTCAGACAGAGAAGCGTGACACGTCACTCCAGAAACACGTCTCAACTCTCCAATGGCAACATCCTTTACACCACTGCATCCGACGCTTTTGCATTGCACTTTGTGAAGTAAGGCTTTGATGCAGCTGCTCGCCCATGGAAACCCTCTCTTACACACTGTTCATGAGCTAATCTGAAGGCCACATGAGTATATATATATATATATATATATATATATATATATGTACTTAGAAATCATGTACAATGATGTGAATAAAATTACAATAAAATAGAGGCATAAGGTGTTCAGTCTTCTGAGTATCACTATCAGTATAACATAATGCAAATTAACCTTATCAGCAAGCTCTTAGATAAGGCACAATAGGCTGGCAGCTGTGTTCAAAACAGAGCTTAAATCACTGCTGTAACTAATATGGTCTCTTTATAAATGATAACTATACTACACACATAATACATTGGCACATATGCTTTCATTACCGGTAATCAAAAATCGTGTTTTAAATGGCAAACAAGCTATTATTACTCTTTACATGATACTACTACACACATTATACAGCATGTATGCTTTCAGAAATCAAAAAGTGGCAAACAAGCTATTATTGGCAGCTTCAGCCTCTCCGTATCCAAAGCAAATCAAAATGAATAATCTCAACGCCAGCATGGCAGGTATAATCTATAATCTTCAAAGCTTGTCCTCTCGGTTGGATTTGTCCTAGTAATGGAACAGACTGCATGAGTGCTGTTTAATCCAGCAGTCACCATCTCCATGAGCAACCATCACATCCAGCCGGAAGAAGACGTCATAACACCTGTGTGTCTCGTTCGCCTTGGAGGGTAAAGAGTACCTCATAAGGCAGTGCTAACCCACTTCTCAAATCACACCCAAGTGTTTGTGCTCCACGTAGCCTTAAATAAGCTTTAGGTCTTATCTCAGATTAAATAAACGTATTGGATAATTTGTGAAAATGGAAATAGACATTAACGTTCAGGTTCTAATGTACATCTATAAAATGCTGGTCACCATTTCTTTTTAATCAGCTTTTCTCTCTAGTTTGTTTCAATAGTCTTGTGGTGTCACAAATATTTTTTTTTTCAAAGTATCTGGCAAAGTACATTCTTTCAATTCATATGAGTTTATGAAAATTGCATGCACAATAATTGCAGCTGGGGTTTAAAGTATGTCTGTGATAATCCTGGAAGGACTTTGTACGTTTCAAGTAGCGAGGGGACAATTTCAATTGAATTATCTTTTCTAACAATTGTAATCTTTGATAATGGACTGTTTTTTATTGGCATCAATGGTTCATGAAGAACCTTAAAATTATGGAACTATGGAACATTAAATATTCAGTGATATTATTGTGAAACCCCCCTTTATTTTAAAGAGTGAATGATATAATGGCATATTTTTTGTTTTAACTAAATAATTAATTTAATTCAATTATAATGTGATACTGAACAATATGGACAAACTTGGTAATGCTGTATCTCCATATTTCTCACAGAGAATGAATCGCTTTTCCAGTTAAAATATGCATTTCAACATTACTACCACTTGTAACATGTCCATGCGGTGTGCAGAAAGACTCCACTCTCATACCACTAAAAGAGCTCAAATACTTACAAATACATAAAGATTAAAACCTTGATGAATAAGCTGGTTTATCAGTAACCTCTCAGCAATAATTAGAGTGACATCACATATCTGGTATTCAAATACTAAAGTCAAAAGTATGTTCACAGCAGCACATTTAGCTAATCTTTTACTTTGCGGCATTCTGCGCCCCTGAACACAGCATGAACTCATCCTCATTGTCTAAGTTTAGTTAATGAGTAAAGACTCATCATGCCCAAGCATGTTAACCATCACATTCATAGTTAGTATCCTCCTAAAGTTTGATGTACATCTTTTGGAGATTAAATATAAAGATGATGTGAAATAACTAATACTAATACTAATCATAAGCATTAATATGATTTTGATATGCCATTTTACTCCTCAACATTGACAAAAATAATGAGGTAATGTAGTAATAAATGGCTGCTTTACATTGGTTTAACTGCTGAATACAAACAAAATCCTGTCTTTCAACATTTGTCATAACATATTACAAAAATATTGAATAAAATATCAAATAATCTTAAACTATAAAACGTTTTGTAATGTAATGAGCCTATAGTAAGAGTCACCAGGCATAGATAAATACAAACCCCACTGAAATAAGACAGAATTCAATTATATTTATCAAGTATAAAAATAAATTAGCAATTAGACATAACGTTACTAGGCTACATTCTTCACCGAAAAATCCCAGTGTAATAGGCAACGTTTAACTTATATAATTGTTCCCATTTATTACACTGTTATCTATTTTTGTTCTTAGGGGTGGATGCAGGTTGAGTGGTACACTTTTTGCCATTAAGATGGCAGGAAAAAGGTGTCCGAATCAACCTGGATTTACCCTATGAAAACATAAACTTTATGTTTAATAAAAAGAAAAGAAATACTTACAGGCTTAGGCATTGTCAGTCTTGTATGGAGACCAACTAAAGAAAGAAACCATAGGTGCGCGCTGCACTTTAACAGTCTCTGTGCCCGCATCAATCTGAACAGTGAATGCTGAGAGACTCATTCCCTGAGTCATTTTCGATAGATGGTGTCAAAGCCTCGCCCAGCGATAGCTAGTACGATAAGTCAGTTGGACCACTCGAGTTAAAGAGGTGCAACGGGTCTCTGCTCACCGCGCAGCTGCGGATCCTGAAGGTTCGACCTTTGATCGGGCTCGCGCCCAGATGGCTGACGCACGCGATGCGACAGACCTGAGAGGCTAGCCTAGAGCACCGAGACCGAGCACGTACTGAATGCAGTAGTGCAGCCTTGCTGATTTGAACAGAAGGTTCTAGTCTCGTTGCTATCAATGATATAAACTAACAGCTCACTGTTACATTACAGCGTTCGTCCTCCATCCATATACACTGCAGGTGGAGAGATCATGGGTGGAGTTGAGCGGCTACTGACAAAGGTGTTCTCAACTTTCTCTAGTCTATTATTAGCCTAGCTTAGGCCGACAGGTAGGCTACAATGTAGTAGCCTCACACAACGTAGGCTATTTGAACACTTAAAGGAGTAAGTTCACTTTTAAAACTGTTGCTGATGCCCATGTCATCCAAGATATCCATGTCATTCTTTCTTCAGTCGAAAATAAATTAAGGTTTTTGATTCAAAACATTCCAGGATTTTGCACTTTGCTGGTAACCAAACGGTTCAAGGTCCAAAAGATAGTTTCAGTGCAAACTGCGAAACTGTTTCAAAGGGGTTTATACGACACCAGACCGATGAATAAGGGTCTTATCAAGCGAAATGGCGCTCATTAAAAAAAAAAAAGTTTAAGTTTTATAAGATCAAATGGTCACCTTGCTCGGTTCTGTAATGTAACGAACAAATCTTTTTGCATGTCATTTGGTTCATTCAACAAACGAAATGAACGAATTCTACTCGGAAAAAGATTAAGTTCATTTTGATGAACGAGTTCGAACAGGAGAGTCACAAACGCGCATCACAGAACAGAGCAAGGAGACCATTTGAGCTTATAAAAAACTTTTTTTTTAAATGAGCATCGTTTTCGCTTGATAAGACCCTTATTCATCATCTGGTGTCGTATAAACACCTTTGAACAGTTTCGCGTTTGCACTGAAACTATCTTTGGACCTTGAACCGTTTGGTTCCCATTGAAGTTCATTATATGGAGAAAAATCCTGGAATGTTTTCATCAAAAACCTTAATTTCTTTTCGACTGAAGAAAGACGACATGGACATCTTGGATGACATGAGGGTGAGTAAATTATCAGCAAAAGTTTTTTTAAAAGTGAACTACTCCTTTAAGAACTATTCACTGCGGTTCATTCTTTTGGGGACCAAAAATGGTTCTCCTAAGGCAGGTGTTCTCAACTCTGGCCCTCGAGATCCACTTAATTCCAACAGAGTTCAGCTCCAACACTAATCAAACACACATGAACAAGCTGATCAAGGGGTGCGTCCCAATCAGCTCCCTAGTTCAGCACTCACTGATCAGGGAATAGAACCATTTTAAGGGCTGTCTCAATTGCAAAATACTTCCAGTGCACTGAAACGTTTGCTTCTAAAAGTATAATAGTCTCTGGTATGGATGAGATCAAGGAATATGCTTTGAATGTGATAAGGATTAGTCTATCATGTATTGAATACGAAAGTGAAAGGATAGCCAATGGGATAGGACTAATGTGGGAAGATTTTTTGTATATGTGAGGAACCCTGCAGAGTTTATTAATGTACTAGGTAAACCATAGAAAAGAGAATTACAGTATAAGCCGTGAAGTGATGAAAGCGTGAACTAAGGGTCTAGTGATGATAAAAAATAAGATAAAAAATATCAGTTCTGCTGTTGTTCATAAACACTAGATGCTGTACAATGAAGACATTAGTTTTCATTAGTGTCCCAGTGTGTAGTGTCCTTACTGTCCTCCTACCAGTGCCTGAATTCATGTAGGCTACACGATATACTGATTCACGACCAAGGCAACCTAGCGAGCTGATTGAGACACACCCAAGGTCTTTAGGAGTACTGGAAATTTTGAGTTTGACTGGAAACTCTGCTGGAAAGTGGATCAGGGTTGAGAACACCTGTGAAAAACCCCTTTTGGCACCATTTTTTGTAAAAATAGGGTTATTTGTTTGCCTCTTGGTTTGACATTTTATCTAATTTAAATGTGGGTCATAACCCATTGGTGAACCTGCAACCCGAACCGCATTAACACGTGCATTGCATGCAGAGGAGCAGAACAGGGCTAAAATGACTTCTTTAACTAAAAGATTGCTTCATATTTCATTTAAATAAATTTTTTTATTATCAGGATTATACCTACAGATAGGGCATAGCCCAAGTTTGCTGATCTAATGCAATGCTTTTTATACATTTTAAGGACCAAATGTTTTAGGGGCCATTGTAGTTTAGTAATTTTGTTCAGTCATTTTTATTAGATTTTAAAGATATGTCTATGTAGTTTTATATTTTTTAGTTGTACTTTCCTTTAGTCTGAGTTATTTAAGTACTTTAACTTAAACTCAAATGAAAATAAGAAATTAGCTGAATAAGTGAATAAAATAAGTTTGATAGTTTTTTAAATATTTTATTTTAGTTACTGATTATTTTTTTTTTTTTTTTTAAATAAGAAAAAACATGTTTTAGTTTTAGCTTTAGTTAATAATTTACAGACCAAGCTTATTTGATTCATAGTTTGAAACAAAAACGATTAAATTATTTTTATTAATTTTACATAAATGGAAACACGACTAGTTTTATTTCATAAAGTCTTTATTTCATTAGAAGACATACAAATGGTTTGCATTGCTTTAACGCATATACATTAGTTCTGCAAACATTGCACAAAAACTTATGAACACGTGTAGTGAAAATTCCTCAAAGTGCCTTTCAGTAGCTTTTCTACAATTTTGGGGAGCTGGAAAATCAAAATACTATGGGAATAAAAACACAGTCACAAGGACCAGACTAAAATGAAGAATAGGCAAATCTATGCCTGATTTGTACTTTATTGTACTGAATTGTGCCTCATTATGAGGTCATAAGCAAAATATATTCTCACACCACCAAAAAGTAGCAACAATATACAAAATATATCAAAAACAGTTCATCAGACGTATGTCTCTCTGAGGTGCTCTGGATTGCACCACTCTGGCAGGGATGTTTCATACACATATTCAGATCCACTCAAACTATCACAACATGTCTCTTCATTGTCTCTATTGTGGATATCAAAATGTTCCTTCCCAGAAGGTGAATCCAATGCTTCTTCGCTTGAGGATGTGGAGCAGCTGCATGTTTTCTTCGACAGACATCTGGCGTCCTGAACGGGTCAGCGATTTGCAGCTCGAGAGAGTTACATGGGAATTGTGCTCAAGGGCTTGGTGATAACTCGGAGGATCGCTCGGTATCCTGCTGTCCACCTGATGGAAAACCTCCTCGCTGGACAAGCGTCTCGGCTGCGGTTGAGGCTTCAGCACCTCGGGGAGGGTCTGGCTATGGCGTAGAGCTCTCTCGATGGCCCGTTTGGTGGACCCACTTCGCCCGAAGACGGTCCTGCTTCTTATGTGTGCGCTCTTCATTGATTGCGAGCGTCGTTTTGGGGTCTCTGAGCGATTCTGGGCAGGTGCCGAGCTGGCGGGTGGGATGCGAATGTTTGCGTAGAAGGGTCTTTCTCTGATTGCATGAAGGCATGATAGGAGAGCTATTATGGATTGAGCTCTCTGAAGCGCTGGAGAAACAACTCTCAAGAGAACTTGAAGAACAATACGAGGAGCCTTTGGTTTTAGGTGCCAAACAACCGCTTTTCCCCAAGCTGTTACCTGCTCTAAACACAATACAGTCATCGGAGATCTGTTTCGTTAATTGTTTGTCGTGAAAGTCCATTTCTGTCTGGCTTCTAGATAGCACAAGGTGCCGAACTTCCTTGCTCAAGACGATTGCTGGTTCAGAGCGTCTGCCGATCAACAGTTTTGTAGTCCAAGGTTCCTCTGTGCTGGAAAGCTTCTGGGCATTCTCTTCAACGCCGGATTTGATAGAGTCCATGTCAGAGAAACTTCCCTTATAGCCTGCATCAGGGTCATTACTGTCATACGCAGAGTCGTGATGGTGTGAAGAATAAGAATCTGAAGGAGAAAACAAAGGATAGAGACTTATTAATTATCAGAACATTAAGTATTTTGTCTACATTGGCTTTTCTATGTAACGGTTGCGTACACACTGGAGACGGCCAATTAGATTTCTGAAGGTACAACTGGACCGCCTCTCATTGGTCAAAGGATCAACAAGTTTTGATTGGATAATGACTGGCAAAATAGCAAACACTTTATGAACCCATAGATAAGAACTATTTAAAATGATATCTCTTTCAAGGGTTTCAGATAAGAGTCGTTTTACACTGTTCCCAAGATTTCATTCAAGATCAAATTCTCCTAAATAATATTTAGAGACACATCTGAGACAGTTGATACTTCATGAGCATTGATAAAAAATAGGGCTGTCAAATGATTTAATCGAGATTAATCGCATACAAAATAAAAGTTTGTGTTTACAATATACACTACCGGTCAAAAGTTTAAGATCGGTAAGATTTTTTATGTTTTTAAAAGAAGTCTCTTCTGCTCACCAAGGCTGCAATTTTTTTATAAAAAATACACAAAAAACACAGTAATATTGTGAAATATTATGACAATTTAAAATGACCTTTTTATGTTAATATATATTAAAATATAATTTATTCCTCTGAATTTTCAGCATCATTACTCCAGTCTTCAGTGTCACATGATCCTTCACAAATCACTCTAATATGATGATTTTATGCTCCAAAAACATGTATGATTATTATCCATGTTGAAAACAGTTTTTTACATTTTTATTTCAGGATTCTTTGATGAATAATGAATAATTATACACAGTGCACCCAAATATATAATGTAAACACAAACTTTTATTTTGCATGCGATTAATCGCGATTAATCGTTTGACAGCCCTAATAAAAAAAATCTACTACAAAGGCATTCAAAAGGACAAAATGTTAAAGAAGCTACCTTGGTTATCGCTGAGTTCCTCTTCATCAGAGTCCCCAAACAGCATCAGCACATCCTCACTCAAATATTTGATCGCAGTGTTTAATGAGAAACTCTGTCAAATTTGTCACCTGCAAATACAAAGAATGAAATGAGGATTAAACAAAGGTAAAAATAAGTTTGGATATGAAACTAGGTTGATCACTTTAGTTTCAGTATTACTCAGTCTGCTATTTTCTGGCTCCTGGCCACATTGTGTGAGAACTTAGTAAGGTTAAGACTTTCAGAAATCACTACACACTCACCTCTTCCATCTTTTTCACGTCGCTGTCCGTTTGGAGCAAGTTGGGGGAAATGCATGTAGCTAGATTGAGGGGAACCATCTTATTTGATTCTGCCTTCTCACTTATGAGGTAAAGCAGAACAATCAAGTGCTTCAAGAGCTGAATATTTGGCTCAGGAAGTGTGTTGATCACCCTAAAGACAAAATAAAGAAAACCTGGTCACAAATACAATTCATTTACACTGAACACTTTTTATTCAACCCAAGTGTGTCATTAGATAACTTACATTTTGATTTCAGCACATCTTTGAACTTCATCTTCCTTTTCCATTGCAGTCATCCAGGATTTGGCCTTGTCCACCATTAGCAAACTGCCAGGAAGTTGTCTAAGGAAATCCTGCAAATCGGAATTCACAAAACCAAGGAATTAATGACCAAATATGCATATTATAGACTTCATTAATGTCAATCACTCAAATCAAATCATGTTGCTTAATTTCAAAGTTCTTCCAATACCTTGATAAGATCAGCAAGCAAAAACACAGACTGCTCTGTCAGATCCACTTCTATCCCATCGTTGAGCTGCTTCTTGAACTCTCTCAGCAGTCTGGCATTCCCGGCCTTCCTGAACACCCTCGGTGTCTGGACCCTTTCTTTGTAGCAATGTAAGGATATCCTACGAAGCAAATTGAGGCAAATTGAGACATTTGAAAGACTAAAACAACATACATAAAATATGGACATTCATTCAGACAATTCTCACCATTATTGGTTTGGGAGGACACCCATCTTTTTGACAGATTTCCGACAAGGCTCGCCCAAACAGTTTGTTTTCGGGATGTACACTTGCATCATGGGATTCCATGTTCCTTTTCTGTACTCGTCGAAACATGCTCCTCCAACGCCTTTGATTGATATTTATGTTTCCTGTTGAATATCAATAAAGAAACTGTAAAAACCCACTATTCCACAAGCATAATGTAGTCTGATATTCTGATTTACAGTAAACTGCATTAAAGGGATACTCCACTTTTTTGGAAATAGGCTCATTTACCACTTCCCCCAGAGTTAAATTTTACCGTTTTCAAATCCATTCAGCCAATTTTCTGATATTTAGAAGAATATCAGTAACCAGACAGTTTCTGGTCTCATTGACTTCCATAGTAGGAAAAAGTCAATGAGACCAGAAACTGTCTGGTTACTGATATTCTTCTAAATATAAAAAAAAATCGTCTGAATACATTCGAAAACGGTAAAACCCAACAGTTTAACTCTGGGGAGTGGTAAAATTAGCCTATTTCCAAAAAAAGTGGAGCATCCATTTAACTCTGGTTCTGAAAGGTTGTTGTTTATTTTCGACATCAAAAAGTCCAAGACAACCAGAGCAATGACATTTAAAAGAACAGAAGTGAGACTGTAAGCTTACCAGTAGGGGAGATCCTGGTCAGATTTGCATTGGTCTGCTGACTGAAGGGAAATGCCTGTATTCAGAGGAACCTAATAGAAATAGAAAGCAATCCATGAGATGAAGCAATGACCTAGAGGCATTTCTATCAAGTAAAAATGGTAATTGGGGGATTTTAGGTCCATGCAACAAGAGCTTAAATATAAGCAAGCTTTAATGGTTAAATATATTGAGATTTAACAGGTCAGGACTTTGTAATATCCCATTTTAGGCTTTGTTCTCAATGCTCATCCTTCAAAGAATCCTTAATTGCACTAATCTATCAATCAGAAGGTGATGTATGCGTAAGATCTTGGGATCAATACTTACATCTGTGGCTGGAATGATGAATTGGTCCATGCTGGTTTGAGTCAACGATTTCAACTGAAACAGAAAGAACAAAAGATGTGTTTATCCTTTCATTGAGATTTGTGGAAGCAGGTCAATTCAGGTACGTACTAATCAGTTTCCATGATGACATTAAGGGACAATAGGTGAGTGAAACTATGCGTGAAGGTGATAACTTACCACGTCGTGACCACTCAGCACCTTCATGGGTTTGCTTGGTGTTGATGACCAATAGATCAGTCCTCGTCAGATTACCTGATCAGTGAAAATGGTTTGATTAGTGATTACAGAAACTTAATACAAAGCGTATCATAGCATCAAAACTTGGGAAATCAACACCCAAAGTCCATGATCCAAAATAATGCATTTACTAAATAGACTTATCCACACATACAAAATAATTAGCAAAATATCAAGTAGAATGTATGCATACTTATGTTTAATTTAAAACCAAACCAGGTTAATAACACACTACAATAAAAACAGTATTTGTAAATAAATATTACTCACCACTATTAAAAAATGCAAGCAGATAATAAATGTTGTGGGTGGCTGGAGAAAGCAACAAGCTACATTGACTCCAGAGCAGAACAGACTGTACCAAGAGACTCAGTCAGACTGAAGTGAAACAGCCCACTGCACCACACAAAATACAAGTGGGCGGGCAAAGGGGAAATTCTGATGTGCAATGGAGACAGGAAGTAGCATCACGGGCTCCCACCATCAACACCTCTTTAGCTACAAATGGCAAGTTGTTGTGACCGAGGGTGGAAAGTGTGACATACGTCACTCATGTGAGCACGAATATACCCAATTGGAGTTTAATATTTTAAGACGTCAATCATTATTATGTTACATTTCAATGCATTCTATATCTTATAAAGATAAAAATGCATGGCATTTAGTCATTTTGTATTATTTCTTGAAATCAATTTCAGTTTCTGAAGGTTTTCTGGTAAATTTGATACTAATTAAGCCTGGCTAGTGTTTACAGTAAAGGCACTTTTACAATGATTCATTATTGTGCTGTGAATGCTAATGATGCCCCCGGGACTTTTTAAAAGCAACAAAAACCATCATTTTGAGACTCTGAATCTGACAGTGTTTTGCTAACTGACTCACTGTCGCTCATGAAACCGGCCAGCCCCCATGTTTTAAAGTAAGATGTATAATGGGTAAATTCATCATGAAAATAAAAGCTTTCTGCATATACCCTCCTACTGCTTACAGTCTCCCTGGAAATCAGGTCATGGCCTTCTCATCAGGAGCCTTTTGATGTTTTGGAAAGTTAAACATGCATGGGAGTTTAAAACGGTAAAAGCGAGTCTTCTTGAAATCTCAAGTTTGAACAGTTTTTTCTTTCTTTACTGGGGAGAACTGGGATTTCACTTTGATTTTAAGGACTTTCTTTACTAAAAGAAACTGAAAATGTCCATTTACCACATTGTAAATAAATATTTTCAAGATTTGTTATCACAACATTTTTTCTTTTGTCAAATCAACTTAATTTATTTAGTTGAGATTACTTATTATTTTGAGTTTTTGATGATTAAATCAATCTCCTTCGTTGTATTAACTCACTTTTTCCAGTTCCATCAACTTACAATTTTAAGGCAACCAGGTTATTTAAATTTTTTATTTTTTTTAATTTTTTTTTTTTACTGTGGGGGCATTTTATATGCCCCAATAGCAGGGAATGTGCCATTAAATAATATATATTTTTTTCCAGTGGAAATCAAACAGTATAACAAATAAGAATCTTATCATTTTGGTTTAAAAATATATAATATGATATAAAAGTTTCGGATCCAGCAAGGTTACATTAAATCAATCAAATGTGGCAGACAGTAAAGACATTTGTTACATAGGATTTATATTTCAAATAAATGTTCTTTTAAATTTGTAGAAAAAAAAACACAAAAATATCAACGGCACATTGATGATAATCCGAAATTTGTCTTGCAAATCAGTATATTAAAATGATTATTGAAGGATCATGTGACACTGAAGCAATGGCTGCTTTAAATAGTCACACAACATTGCATTTTTTACATGTATTTTTTAAGCAAATAAATGCAGCCTTGGTGTGTATAATCTTACTGATGTGTTTATTTGTTCTGCTAAACACAAAGGAAGTTATTTGGAAGAATGTTTTAATCAAACAGATATCAATCCCCATTGACTACATGTATTTTTTCCTACTATGGTAGTCAATAGAGATTGAGATCTGTTTGATTAAAACATTCTTCCAAATATCTTCCTTTGTGTTCAGCAGAACAAATAAACACATAGAGGTTTGGAACAACATGAGGGCGAGTACAAAATTTTCATTCTTGGGTGAACCAACCCTTTAAATTGTAGTATAGATATATTGAACTTTTTTGTGTCCAACTAGACCTTTTTATCAGATCCTTACTGAGTTTTAGTTCTTGTGACAACTAGCCCCGGTCTCTTCTACATGTTGAACGGCCATGATCCAATAGCCTGACTCACATCACACTCTTTGTTTCTAAACAACTTGTTTATTACATTCCATTCAGACTAAAAATATCCACTAATATGACAGGACAACAAGCCAAAGTAAACAAACAACTCTCTCTCTCTCAGATTAATGTGAAACATTTCTGGTGATAAAGGGCATTTTACATAGATTAGACACAAACACTATAATTATGACTGAGATGGTGTTTGAGTAAAAATCATGTTGTGGAATGATAACATTAACGCTTAACTTCTTAATTTGTAAAACGAAACCCCTCACCACAAAAGCAATTTCAATTCTACATGAAGTGTGAATCACCAAACTTTCCCTCATGTACAGTGAGAAACCAAGTGATTTATCGCAGGCTTACAATAATCAATACTTTTTAAACAGCGTAAACATTTCAAATCATCATCAAGCATCATTTGATACATTCAAAAATGCCAAACGACGTGCCCATATATATTTTTTTAATCACACCTGTAGGTGGCCTCATTTGAATGACCTTCAAAGCAGCCCACCAGGGAAAAACCCACGTGGGATATAATGCATCATAATATTTTCTATGTTGTAGGTTGAAAGACCACCAGACAACCTCAAATTTACACATGCCCACTACTGTAAGAGGTCACAAACAACTATTACTCAGACTTTTGATTGGATTGTTGGATGTCTTTATTACAAGACATTTGTCGTTTAAGGCCATCTCAGAATCAAAATTCATCTTTAATGTTGAAATTAGGTTGGTCTTCAGGTTTGAAGTCTTTATTGGGGCTGCCGTCCTCATTGAGAACGCGCCTGCTGGTGTATCCGATGATAGGGTACTTTGCTTTGTATGTGCCTTTAAAAATCTGCTCGAGGGATTGAAGTTGATTCTCAGTGAGGCCCGTCTGACAAAAAGAAACCAAAAGAAGCTATTAAGTTTGTGGCAAAAAAGTCAGGTGGAATCTAATATTCAAAAAACAGTGTTGTAACTTTAACTAGTTTATTTTTCTGTGGCAAAGTTGTGATCTTTATAAAATCCCCAACTTACAGTGTCATGAGTGAGATCTGCAGGGTCGAGGGACATTTTGGCAACGGCTCTGGTTTAGTCTTTGCCCACAAGGGCATTATAAGATGCTCCCTTTCCGTAAAATTCTGTAAATGAAAGAGACAAAACGTTTCCACACTTTCTGACCCGAAGAATTCCCATGACTTTGTTAGCCATTCCTATTGCGACGTATATCTGAGTGAAACGGCTTCTCGGACAAGATAAAGTGTAGGGTGGGGCTTCATTTTGTCCATCGAGAATTGATTGGATCATTGGATTGTTGAGGTTTGCTATTGCTGTGATCTCATGTGATTGACAGGTTGTCCCACCCTCACACCAGTAAACACATCATCAGAGAATAAAAAAAAAAGATGTGCACGAATAGAATAATACACAAAATTTTATAATAAATATTGCAATATTCCATTAAAAACTAAGAATTGTCAGTTTTGATTTCATGGTGACTTTAAATCCACTATAGAAATTCTCATGAATCCTGGATTGATGCTAAAGGCCCTGTTACACTTCAAGCGAAATTGGAAGAACGAACTTATGTGACATCATTTCGAACAAAATCAGGCCGAAACTAAGTTCGTTTTGGGAGTTTGAAAAGTTTGCTCGGGCTGGTAAAGACCATTGTACTTTCATTGGCCCAATGGGGGTTACGTAATAGGCAGGTATGCCTAGGAAGGCTCCTTGCGATCATGTGGAAATCTTCATTTCATTTCTCCTGTTAAGTCAATTGAGGTCAGACGTCCACGAGTCAAACCATGAACACACTAGAGAGCTGCTTTAAAGCAGAAAATGAAGTTGTACTTCTGATTAAGACACTGGTACTGTTTTCCATGTTTAATACGGTAAAGCTGCTTGATTTTAAGCAATCTATTGTATAAAAAGATAATAAATAAACGTGACGTAACTTTACTTGAGTGCCCGAATTGCAGAGCTTGTGCAAACATATCAACATTGCCATAATAAGATGCTTTTCTTGTGCTTTTTATTAAAATGCTTGCTGTTTTCTCAATTCAGTTGTGTGTTTATTTAGTTTTTTGAGAGAAAAGCACACTGCACATATTTACATTTTCATCTAAATTTGCTCTCAGCATTGTGGGTGGTGTTGGATGTTCGATAGTGTATCGCTGATCACGTATTTCGAACATATTTTTACGCCAAGCGAATTCACCTTGAGTATTTCAGAGTATATCCCTTAAATTGCATAGCTTCATTGTTTTTCCAGCCCTGGAAATTCCTGTATTTTTCCAGGAATGTTGGAAACTTGATACAGTAAAATGCAAATAGACCTGTGGTTACACTGCTTAATTCTAACACACACGTTTGTTTCACTATAGCTACTGTATTAATAGTCACTGAGGAGATTGTATAGATTCTGCTGATTTTAAATCATGTTAAGGATATTTTCTTAACCCAAGTCCTACCCCTAAACACAACCCTAACAGAAACATGTGCAAAGCACTACATTTAAATTAAAAAAAACATGTTTTTGGCCGATTTACAAGCCTTTTTAACAAGTAAGGATGCCCTCACTAGTCAGTTGTCATAATATTTCACCAGATAAATGAGGACACACACAAAATCAAAATAAGGAACAAAGCAAAGATCTAAACTGGATAGACTACTTCCTCAAACTTCCACCCACACACACAAAAGATTGAAGAAGGTGAAGTTAGGCTATACCACATCTGACCTTTTCCAGTGGTGACGTCAAACACTACTCCTTTAATGGCCATGTAAATTGGTTGTCCATCCTGTAAAGGGGGCGGGGTAAGTTTAAAACTCGTCAATAAAAACAATTTGCATTTAATAATTAATCAAAAGAACATAGTTTTGAAATAGCGCATAAAACTAGCATCGTGTTTTTGTGACAGAACATACCTCACTCCCATCGTACCTTTGCAACTCCTCCTCGGTGAACAAACGCACCGGTTTCGGTGCGTTTTTTACTTTGCTATCATCATTTGTGGAACAAATACATAGTAACGCGTATAATACAACACTACGGGCATAAAACATTGTGGACTGTCCGTGTTGAGGTTTATAAGAACCGAGTCTGCGGCAACAGTTTCCTTGTTGCCACGGGAGTGTCTCTGTGTTTCCATTTAGCCTTTCAGATGCTGATCTCAGATCAGCTTTCACAATCGGGGTGGAAATGCTCCATTTGTTTCGGAACAGTTTCTAATTGCTGCTTTAGGATAAAATGGTTTAATATTTTAATGAATTGCTGTTTGGGGTCCTGATATATTGGACTTGTATGACTTTGCACTTCATGAAACTGCTTTAGCCAACAACTTCTGCTTGGGGAACTTTCTAAACTTCTTCCACTTGCCGCGAGTTTCTGTTTCTCCATTCACGTGAGATGGACCGGACGTGACGTGCACCAATGAAACTCTTCTTTGGAACTTGGCTAACAGCCAGGTTCCTCAATATTTTAAACGAGGGCATTCTCTGAATGTCATGGTTATTAAATGTACAAATTTAATAAATCTCTACTTTTATAACAATATTGTATCTTATTTTATAAAGCCCATATGTATAAAAATCACAATTCTGAAGCACAAATCCTTTGCATGTTATTACATTTAATAGATTTTTCTTCTGTCTTTTTTCTTCTGTCAATAATTTTGAAGGATTTTAGAGTTTTGTTGGAATAAATATAGACAGAGAAGAAAACATGGTGTATATTGGGGATATTAAAATACTTTTTAGCAGCCATTAAATAATTATTTTAAAAAGTACCTACGCAAGAAAGTATATGAGATTTCAGGATGCAGCCAATGTGTACATAAACCAGCTCCATAGACCACAATCAATGCAACTGTACTGTTATAATTTTCATTTGTGTATTTTTTTACATTTTCTCCAACAGCCCATGCATGCATTCAGCCTTATGGAATGGTGTGTAAAACAAATTGAAAAAGAAAAAACTGTAAATAATAAATCATTAGCTCTATCTGCAGGTTCCCGTGATCCATATAAACACATTGCAAGGGTTCTGCCAGTAAACTTGTGCAGCATACACAATGTCTGTACATTTAAGTGAATGAGACGGAGGGACATTATAGGGAAGGGCATTAAAATTGACTTATAGCTGCATCCCAATTCAGAGGCTGCATCCTTTGAAGGGAAGATTCACCTAAATCGAAGGCTCCTTTAAATGCGTCCTACGTTTCTCATGAAATGAAGGATACAACATATATATCCTTTGTGGCCTTGCCTACCCCTGAATTCATTGCACGCCAGTGACGTTGGGATTTTTTTGGAGAGAAAATTACACTTTTAAACGCAATTAATGAGTTTCAACTACTCAAATATCTAATGATACAAATGAAAAGAAAAAAAAAACTTTAAAGCGGTTCTAATGTTGACATACAGTATCTGACTTAAGATACTATACAAACACTTTGTACTGTTTATTATAATATATAAAGAGTTCAGATGCAAAAGCCTCTAAATGCCATTTGAAATTTTCTTCTAAAATGACCATTTTTATCAAGCTTGTATATTTATGTTCAGTAATTTCACTTAAATGACTATTAATAGGTAATCTTCATTGCCATTTAAGTGAAATTACTGAACTTAAATATACAAGCTTGATAAAAATGGTCATTTAGAAGAAAGTTTCAAATGGCACTTAGAGGCTTTTACATCTGAACTCTTCCTATATAGAAATGGACCGTGGTGAACATATTTAGTTTGTAAACCCTGTTTAGTTTTTAGACAGTTTCCAGAACAACGCTCTTCAACAGCAGCTGTCAGAGTTTCTAGACTCCAAGAACAATTTCTCGTAGGCTAGATCGTCCCATTTAACAATGCTCTGTCCAACCTTCGAGGCCTTCGAAGCATGCAGCCTTTGAATTGTTACACAGCCAAACACAGCCATATGCATTCAGAACCGCATACAGTATTACTCTTACTATTTCTGCCATAGAAAGATATGGTAAACAACAATGTAGTAAAAGCAGTATAGTAGTTCCAGAATTCAGTGCTAGTCTCATATAGGCCTAATTTATATACCAAATTTGATATACTTTTTATATACTACTTTTTTTATTTAGCTTTTAATGCATTGTGAGCTTCTGTCATGAATGTGTGGTTTGGCATTGTCTCTTTATCTTGTGTTTTGTTCAGAACTTTGGTTAGCCATGTTTGCTGTTTTTAAATGTGCTATATAAATAAAATAAACCTGAAACTTGAATAACAAACTATATACTGAAATTTTGCGTGACTACAAATCTACTACAGAATAGTGTCCAACCATCAGCTTCCAAATAAATTAAGCGTTTAGTAACGTTCTTCCATAACTTCAATTTTTATGGTCATCATTTATTTTTACACATTCCTTTCTCTGCTTCCTTGTGGATTCACATGATGATAAACCTGAAATACAGTGTTCATGCCCCCTATCGTCTAGTAGGGTTAGCACTTAATAATAACCCGGAGACGGGGGCGTAGTTGTTCAGTAAACCCAACCAATGAAATGTTCCGTCACAGCCCACCTTGAATGCTATTGGCTCTTGCCATAGTCAGTCTCAGTAGTCACCGTCACGCGCAATCAAAAGAAACGAAGGAAAATATACCAGTAACGTCTCCTGAAATGTGAATGACAACGATTCATTCGCTTTAAAAATAGTTCACTAAACACCAATGTTATTCTGTCTTTTAAAAAACATCCCCAGTACTGTTGAGAAAATAACTTCTTTTTTTTCTCATTAGGCTAACTAAACATTTATGGAAACCATGTGGTGTGATAGAAAATCCTAAACAGAACCTAAATCGTGTAATGTGTGTTATGGAAGACTGCGTAAACGTTTCAGAATAAGATCACAGATAGTATCCAAGCCCTCCCCAACTGAACTGAACAGCAGTGATGTCACGCTTGGGATGTTTGTTTGCCGTTGGCTGAGCCTCACGCGAGCTCCTCGAGACTATCCGTAACAAGAGATGAGAAGGTCTGGGTCCTTCTCCTGCAAGTTGATGGCAAAGTTTAAATGCCCAAATATTCGGAGGTGAAGCACAATGCTGAGGAGAGACACATCTCGATCTTATCAGGAGGTAATGAAACTAACTAGTGTGTGAAATGCGGTTGGATCCAGCAGGACTCATTCATAGCGTGGTAATCGCGATCCGTATGAAAGCAGTCATGTGATATCAGCTGACCGCTTGCCAGTTGCCACTGGTCGTTAGAGAGATACGAGGCGCAAAATACTGTCAAATGTGCTTACATTTGCAAACAAATGAATATATGTCTGTATTTTTATGTCACTTATTGTTGCATTGTAGTTCAATGGCGAGGACTTTGCTGCTGGGCCACTTGAGAACAATGACGTTTCTGAAGTGGAGCATGATGAAGCTAGGTGTGACCCTTTACCAGGTCAGAACTTGTTCCTAAAATATGTCACTGATAAGTCATTGTGTTTCTGTTCATGTATGTAGATCTATATTTAGGTATTAATCCGGTAACACTTTACAATAAGGTTCATTAGTTAACTACCTTAGTTAACATGAACTAACAATGAACAATACTTTTGCAGCATTTATTTATTTTAGTTTATATTAATTTTAGGGCTGTCAAACGATTAATCACATCCAAAATAAAAGTTTGTGTTTACATAATTTATGTGGGTGCACTGTGTATAATTATTTTATATATATTATATATATAAATACACACTTGCATGTATATATTTAAGAAAAAAATATTGGTAACACTTTACAATAAGGTTCATTAGTTAATACATTAGTTAACATTAACAAATAAGGAACAATTCTTCTTCAGCATTTGATAATATTTGGTAAATGTTCATTTCAACATTTACTAATACTTATTAAAATCTTGTTAACATTAGTTAATGCACTGTGAACTAACATGAACAACAATGAACAGCTAGATTTGTATTAACTAACGTTAACAAAGAATAACAAATACAGTAACAAATACGGATTATCCAGAGATCCCCTGACCCAAATGGTTAGTTAATGTTAGTTAATGCATGAACTAATGTTTAATAAATGAACCTTATTGTAAAGTGTTACCAAAATATTTATATATAAAATATTTATATAATATAAATTATATATAAATCTACATACAGTATATACATACAAATATTTATTTAATATATACAAGCATGTGTGTATTTATATGTGTATTTATAAATTATTATACACAGTGCACCCACATATATTTTGTAAACACAAACTTTTATTTTGGATGTCATTAATCGTTTGACAGCCCTAATTAATTTCAACACTTACTCATTATCAAATGTTGTATTTGTTAACATTAGTTAATACACTGTGAACTAACAGCTGTATTTTTTTATTAAGTAATGTTAACAAAGATTAACAAATACAGTAACAAATGTATTGCTCATGGTTAGTTCATAATACATTTGCTAACTAATGAAGCTTATTGTAAAGTGTTACCAACAGTGGTGTTGCAATTTTGTGTATTCAGAAAACATCTACGATTTTCTGCAAAACTGCTTTATATAATGATCTGAAGAGTTCAGATGCAAAAGCCTCTAAGTGCCATTTGAAATTTTCTTCTGAAAATGATCATTTTTATCAAGCTTGTATCTTAAAGTTCAGTAATTTCACTTAAATGGCAATGAAAATTACCTATTAATTGTCATTTAAGTGAAATTACTGAACTTAAATATACAAGCTTGATAAAAATTGTCATTTTAGAAGAAAATTTCAAATGGCATTTAGAGGCTTTTGCATCTGAACTCTTCATATATTTATTTATTTGTACACATTTCTCTTCTTGGGCAATACATTGTATTATTTATTTATTTAGACAAATTGAACATTTACATTCTGGGCCAGTTCTATATGTATGTATTGTGTCTTTTATTAAAGACATTGCTATAAAATAAACTATTCATTATATATTGCAGATGAGGATGCTGTGGACAGCAATCTAATGCCCATTGGTTTCAACAAAGCTTGCCTGAAGAATGTTTTCACAGTCATCCTTGTCCTCATTTACCTGCTGCTCACTACAGTGGCTGTGTTCCTGGCCTACCAGACTATCTCAGACTTCATGGAGAAACTCAACCATCCAGTCATGTCAGTTTCATACAAAGAAGTTGAGGAGTTCACTGCACCAGGTGAGCTATAACACACTGTTATTTTATGGTATCTCTCATTGTCTGTTTACAGAATCTTTCATCATTTCTTTACGAACAGGAATTGCTTTGTATCCTGGGAAGGCGCAGTTGTTAAGTTGCATGCATCACTATCATGACAACATTCCACCTCTTGTTGCATCGGGCAGACTAGAGAAAAGTAACTGTATAACCGAGGAGGTCATTTACCACGGGCCTTATTCAAACCAGACGCAAGTATGTTTTAGAGCTTCCTCATCAACTGTTTTTGAAGAAATGCTACTATTAATAATCTTTTATGCAACACGTCTACCGCAGAAGCGAGCCATAGTGGTCAGAGGGCCGACTGATGTGAGGAACCAGAGCTAATATTCCTTCAGTTCAGTCGGAACGAAACGGAGGAGGATTTCAGCGCCATCAGTTACATGTTTTTTGCCACATTCAGTGACTTGCATAAAAGGTAAATCTATGTTCAGCATGAATCATATTTGTTTTACTGTTTATATAAAGTGTTTTTCTTATCAGCTCGGAAAAAGCAGCTTTTATGATGGACTGTGAAAGGAACTACTCCATGTGGACCTTCTCTGGGGATTTCGGACATGGGTCAAAATGTCTTTGGTCAAGACGTCTGGCAGAGGAAATGAATCAGTTGAATTTAGACAGGAGGTAATAGATTTGTTATGCTATTTTTTTAGTCTTTGTTAACTTCAGCATGCTAGTATAACAATCAGGGTCATGACCACCATGGAAAATGATCATGTTTTAATATATAAATATTTAGATTAGTGGCTTTTTAGTAGCCATTTCTTAAAGAGGACCTATTATGCTTTTTGCATGGTCAACATTTTTTTAGTGTGTAATGTATGGCAAGCCGTTTTAGCTTTTATACATTTCCAGGAGATGAATTCTTGATATCAACAATCACATTTTTTGATATCAACAATTGAATAATAATAATTCAATAATTGAATTGCTGATATCTGGAATTATATTGTCACTAGTGAAATGTCTCCATAAGCAGCCATTCAAAATAAATTGTTGATATCAAGAATTCATTTTTAACTTGTAGAAATATCATTTTTATATCAATAATGACATTGTTACTAGTAAAAATGTGAATTCCTGATATCTATTAGGATATCTATTCTTGATATCAAAAATTCTATTGGTACTAGTAAAAATGATCATTTTTGATATCTGAAAATGTATTTCTGATATCAATATTATTTCAGATATCTGAAATGGCTTTCTTACTAGTAACAATCACATTCATGATATCAGAAATGAACATTGTCACTAGTAAAAATTTAATTATTGATATCAAAAATGAACATTGTTACTAGTAGCAATTCAGTTGTGGATATCAAGAATAGACATTTCAACTAGAAACAATTGAATTCTTGATATCATAATAAAGGTTAACTAGTAATATACTAAAATACTAGTAATAATTGTATTTCTGATTTGTGAAATTGGAATTTCAACTAGTAAGAAATCAATTCTTGATATCAACAATTGGTTTTAAATGGCAGCCTATGGTGACATTTCACTAGTGAAAATAAGATTTCAAGAATTACATTTTTGATATTAAAAATGTAATTGTAGATATCAACAATTGAATTGTTGATATCAAAAATGTAATATTTATATCAAGAATTGAATTGTTGATATCAAGAATTCATATCCTGGAAATTAATAAAAGCTAAAACGGCTTGCCATATAATGTTGCAGTTTGAGCATGAAAAAAGTTGCAAAGTTACAAAGCACAAATGATGACAACTACATGGATAACAATAAAGATATAGTTCTAAAAAAAACTGCACAGAGAAATTATCGTTGGAAATCGTTTCTGATTGAGATGCACTGTCAGACTGGGTATTGAGGTGCTGCAACAATGTAAAATATGTGCAAAGTAATGTTTTTTGCAGAAAACCTATTCTTGTAAAACCTAAAAACATAAGCAAGACTTTATAATATCCCAGGTGAAAAAGACGTCCAATTAAGTGTATTAAAAATGCATTACGTTATATTTGTATTGTACTAAAAACATATTTAAGTACATGTTTAATACACTTAATTGGACGTCTTTTTCACTGGGGATGTCCTTTTATATATATTAGACTTGATTCACTTAAAATACTGAATATTTTGTTACAGCCACTTACTTTATAATAATCCATATTTATTTCAGTCCAGTGTGGTGAAGTACATGGACAAGAGGCCGCCACAGGAGCAAGCCAATGAGCTTTTCTTTGTTGTGTTCCAATGGCGAGATCCATTTATACAGCAAGTGAAAGATGTAAGTGAACACGCAATTAAATAATAAACTAATTGTGTCTGTATAATGCTGTACAGAGAGTCTAATTAAGTGTGCCTTTTGTTTTTGAACAGATTGTCACAGCAAACCCGTGGAACACTATAGCCATATTGTGTGGTGTCTTCATGGCTCTATTTAAAGCAGCAGAGTTTGCCAAACTCAGCATTAAGTGGATGATCAAAATCCGTAAAAGACACTTAAGGGCAAAAATGAGAGAATTGGACCAAATGAGCTAATTCTATCACATCGGACAACAGGAATGGAGTTTTTAATTACGTCCATTCACCACTTGAGACTATTTCAGTGCAAAGAATGTATTACACTTTGATGAAAAACATGTTGTTGTTCTGTTGTACGTTAAGTTTTAACTGGGCAATAGATTCTAACTTGATGAGCTGAGCCATGCGTTTTACAGTACAAGGGCAAAGTGTATTAATATGGTTGTGACACTGAAATATTAACTATTCACACTGGTTCTCAGTGAGATTCAGCCAGCTGAAATGATGACTGAGTAGGAATTTAGCTGAAACAAAAAAGGGCTTTTAATGACGGGGACCTTTGGTTAAGTTGCATTTCCAATTGATCAACACATGTATTAATATCAGGACATTCAATGAGCCTTGCTGCTGTTTTCTTTAAACATTTTGTTAAACGTTATGCTTTTATTGTTATGAGACATGTTGTATAGACCCATACCAACCTATGGAATTATATCATTGATTCAAAAATGTTCTGAAAACATTATTTAATCGTGTTACAAAACAAGCAGGGCTTTTTTGTAGTTATGATGTAACGACTTTCACTTGTTTCCATGAGATGTTCTTTTATTTTAATGTGTAATCAAAATTTTAAATCTAAGAATTTGTGTTATTAACATTAAACCTTCAAATTGTATTAATATACAACATATTCTTCAGCCTCCAGGACTACAAATGTTTCCTTGTTTAAATTATTGTTTAAAACCAAGTTACTTGAATGTATCCTAGTGATTATTACAGCTAAATTAAGTATTCTTATGAGGGGATTTTGACTGTTTTACACAAGAAGTGATAATGTTATGGCATGGATGAATAATTCATGAGAAATTATTTTTTAATCTTTTAGTTTATTAGTTTATTATTTAATCTTAAAGTTTATTAATCAGGACTAATACCAAAGGGGAGCTTTATTTTCTACCAGGTATTTAAATATTGTTTTTTTATGTTCTTCGTATCCTTATTTAGAATCTATATGGGTTTGTTTATTTTGACAGATACCGTTAGTGACTTTTACTTTAAAATCTTGTCGGCCATTTTGAAACTGGTCGATTGTTTCCGTTTTCATCGAAAAAAGGCGCCCCTAACGTTGCTAAGAAGTGTGGAAAATGAATAGAAATTGTGTGATTTTTATGGAAATCTGAAGATATGCGTTCTCCGCGTGAATTAAGAGGTATAGCTACATGATACCGGGTTTGTCTTTATCCACGTTGTTTTGCTGCTTAACTTGCATCATCTAATGTTCAGTCCATGCAGTGTGTTGTTAGCCTGAATGCTAAACATCTGCACATGAAACACCCCTGCATGTCTCAACTTTTACATTTTTCTACAATTTAACCTTCTGTCAGTTCACAGTAGTAATTAACCAGTGATGTTAGTATCATTCTTCTTAGAGCTGCATTAACCAACGAGCGAATGTGTAGCAAACACGCCGTTCTCTGCATGAATGAGTTGTAAACAGTGAATGGTTTCTCTATTGATAGATTTCAGTAACTCAAACCTGTTTATTAACCTTCAGCCTGTTTCATGTTCCACCCAGTTATTATATTACCGAGCTGTTTTTACAGGAGAGGGAGGCAGGGCTCTATTTACTTGAAGAGGACATGCAAACTGACCAGTGTTTGAGAGCTATTTTAGGCTTTGTTGTTATCAGTGGCACCATTGGAAATGACCACTCTCAGATTATGCCACTCACAGCACGGATGGTTTGTCTTTTTTCTGTTGTGGAACATTTATTGTTTACATTAACATTTATTAATATTTCCTGCTCCGCTGCCTAATGTGCCATTTTTCTGCATAAACTGCACTTCCTTTCAAAGCATGTCAGTTTACAGTCATCCATATAAACCTTGCTACACCTGACATAAGAAATAATAGTCAGAAAAAAGCTAAAAATATTTTTTTTATGGTACAGTAACGTTATGTTGAAACCTAAGACAAAATCACAAGTTTGCATGTGTTTTTGTTTTTTCATATTTGATGCATCAGGCTCAAATATGATTGAGAATATGGAGGGTAAAAACATTTAATCCTGATCAAAATTTCATTCAGAGGCCCAAACTGAGCAAATGTATGCTTTTTTGGGGGAATTTCTGATATTTATATAGCCTAGGCTGAAAGGAATAATGAAATCCTGATAGCGTGTGATAAATCAATGAGATCTTAGCAGTTTAGCTGACTATAAAATGCATATAAATATCAGTTTTACTCTATATTTCCTATTAATATGTCTTAGTAAGATGATATTTGGTTTTATGATCAAAGTTCTGTAGTTTTTATTGTGGTGACAAAACGTGTAATGCAATGCGACACAAGAATGATTGAGAAATGTACATATAAGTGTTCCTCAAAAGCCTGATATATATCATCTGGTTCTTATGTTTTAACAATTTTTGTGAAATAAAAAAACAAGTATGGATAAACAAGTAAACCTAAGTTAATTCAATCCGCCAAGTGTTCATCTTGAAATATTACTAATAAAAATCATTGAATATTTTACATCAAATATTTCACTGAAGGGGGGGCATTTTTAGATAGGCCTTTTAGTAGGGCCCTATAAAATCGGTTTTATTTTTTCCCAAATTCCATTTTATTTTTTCCCAAATTCCGTTTTTTCCGTTTTAATTTTTGCAAATTCCGTTTTTTCGTTTACATTTTTGGGAATTCATTTTTTTACCCTTTACTGTTATTTTAGTTGTAAAAAGAGTGTGCTTTTTATTCCGTGATCGCGGAAATTATAGGGCCCTATTTTAGTGTCAAGATCCATAAATAGAGATTATTTTTATTTTAGTCATGTCAATTTTCACTGCGCTTTTCAGCACAATTCAGTTCCGGAGCATTTAACGTGAATGTTTATCATTCTTAATGTCTAATAGTCCATGTTGAGCACTTTAGAGCTGGGTGACAAATGCATGAGTCTTTATGTGCAGATGCGCGACGCGGGTTTGGGTCTTCTGGTCCAGTGTTTTTCCAAACGCTGTTCGAGAACTGAACCTGTCCAGACATGACCCTTCTGTGGTGTCGTGGTTGGCTTGTGTGCTGCACTCTCAGCATACTGCATTTAGTCCCCTGACCGACTACTGTTCCTGTTTGTGTCTTCTGACACCTGCATGGAGCCAGACACACTGACCTTCTTTCCGTCCTTATGGAGTTTGTCCAACCTTTTGCATTACTGATACCACACAGTCTAATGTAGGAATTGGCAATGCCTTTTCATACGAGCCTCTGCAGTATGAAATAAATAATAAACCTTAGTCATCTTTGAGTTATGTGCATGAGTCTATCTATCTATCTATCTATCTATCTATCTATCTATCTATCTATCTATCTATCTATCTATCTATCTATCTATCTATCTATTCTTAGCATATGTTTTTCATGATTTTTCATTACATGTTGCATGTTTTAATTGTTTTATCTGTCTCTTTATGCAGAACCCTGTTTATTTGTGGTGGTCTAAGATACAGTAACATCTTTCAACATGGTTAAAGAACAGAAATGCATTCTGTGTGAAACGGTCTACAGCTCCAAACAGGTAAACCTGGCTTTTTAAACAAACCTTCTCCCAGTTCTGCTATAATGTGACAATTTGAAAAGTTTTTTACTTGTTTTGTAACTTCCTGACTGACACTACTGGTCAAATATTACTCCTTTATAAATAATTTAGTTGTACTGTTAGTGACTGTTTTTTATATTTTTTTATGTAATACTTACAGTATCTTACGCCTCTGAATTTAATGCCTACCTACCCTCATATCAATGTCAATGTATTTCTAGAATACAGTTTCATTATGGGATTGAATGTGAGATTGAATAAGTGCACTTAAATACGTCCACAATGGTTTCACGACACCCAAATGGCTGTTCCCTAAAATAGTGCCCTATTTAAAGTTTTGGCTTTTAGGATGAATATGTTAGCCTTATTGTTATCTATCAGCTAGAATGCTCCAAAACTCAAAATTCGCATTTAAAAGACCAAACCCAACGATGAAAATTAAAATCAGGTTGATTTTTCATTTCCAACCGAAATGTAACCCCTGCAACCAAAACCATCCCCTGACTGACGTGACTACTTTCTACTCTAGGACCATGACAGAAATGTAGTGAAATAAAAAGTATGATATTTGCCTTTCAAATGTAGTGAAGTCTCCATAAAAATAATACTCAAATACAAATACTCAAAAAGTGTACACAAGGAAATGTATTTTGCTACTCTCCACCTCTGCAAACTGTAATTTACACGCTCGTGTTTGCTCCTGTCTGACTTATGCACATGCACTGTTCTGTTGTGAGATCTATAACCTGTGCAACATTATAAGAATAAAATGCATGTTAAAAATGATCTGTGGAAAAAGAAAAAGTTTGTTTCACCAAATGTATGCCTGTATGTATTGAAATATTGTTCAGTACCATGATGCTATATTTCAGCGGTGTCTGTCTTTGGTTTTTAGGAGATGGAAGAGCACATGAGGAGTATGCTGCACCACAGGGAGCTGGAGAATCTGAAAGGCCGGTAAGAGGTCATGTTACACACAAATGTTGCACAGAATCATGTAATCCAGCTTTTTGTCAACCAGAACCCCTTGACTTGCATCAGGCTCTACTTCTACTCTACTTTCAGTAATATAACAACACATTTGCACGTTTATTGTTTTGTAATGACGGTTAATGCTCACTTGAGAGGCAGCTGAACATAATATTTAATCTTTTTTTAGTGTTTTTTATTTTTTATTTTATTAGTTATTAGCTTTTCATCAATTCACAAACTCGCTCATGAACCCCTGTTTGGCAAACCCTTTGCTACACTATCAACATTACAGTTATACTGTCAAGTTCATCAGAACTGAGCGACCTTTACATCTCAGGGTGTTGTAGCCTCATCTGAGATGTTTGTTAACTAATTCTAATGCTTAATTGTTTTAATCTGTTATTTATATAGATTGATAGATAGATAGATAGATAGATAGATAGATAGATAGATTATTACTTTTATTTTTTTTATTTTTTAATGTTTATGCAGCAATCTACGGAGCTCCTAAAGGGACGTGGTGGTGGAAAAAATTAGGATGAGAGATCTATTTTTATTTTTTTTTTAATCTTCCCATGCAAAACTTTTGTGTTCCCTCACAAAGTTATTTAAATTCCCCGTAAAACCTGTTGTGCGCTCGGACAGACACTTTTGTTTATTTCCGCTAGCAGTGTTTCAGAGCTCCATACCTTAATAGAACATTTCATAGTGTTTGAATGTGGACTCAAAGATAAAGAAAGGTGGTCAGTGCTTTTTAACTCAAGGAGTTCAGTGAAGTTGGCAATATATTCACATATTCGAAGTTCCCGGAACAATATTCTTCAGCTAAATGTTGTTAAAACACCATTGACACCTATTTACAATCACAGTAACCTTAAAGACGAGCTACAACCCAATTTTACTTAAAAACGAGCTTTATAAGCAGGCGGGTTGAGAGACAAGTCGAAATAAGAAAAGGTTGAAACCCTACATATTTTATATTATGAAACATATTTAATAGCTTCACTGTGACTCACTGTACTGTCACACATCAGTCCACACATCACTGCTGGTTGCACATCACAACAAGTGTTGTAGTATGACCTTTGGGAGACCATTAATGTTTAAATTGAATTTGGTGACACTGCAGTGTGTAATGACTATTTTTGCAGTAACTTTTTTGGGGATTATATTGCACTTTGCAGATGGTCCCTTCGCACTTGTCTGTCACCTTCCTGCTCATAGTGATCAATTTATTATATAAAGCTTGTTTTGAGGAAATTTGTGTTGTAGCTTGTTGTCTACGTTACTGTGATTTTTAATTACCTAAGTGTCATTTGGGTTTTAACAATGTTTAGCGTGGGAATGTAAATATCTTCGCAGGGCAATGCAAAGTTTTTCGAGGGAACACAAAAGTTTTGACAGGGAATGCAAAAGATGTAAAAAAAATAAATAAATAATTCTCCCATCCCAATTTTTTTTCACCACTGCATCCTTTGTAGCAAACAGCTGTGAAAGTCATGGGAAATATTTTGGAAAATGATTTGATGAAAAGGTGTGGAAACCCTGAATACACTTATTATCAAAGCATGTGTAATGAAAGGCACGTGTCTCTTTTGGTCAGTGGATAGATAAGCCGAGGCAGCTGCCATAACCCAGGAGTAAATATAGGGACGTTGGGAACAACTGGTAAGGCCGACAAATGACAACTGCCTCGTGACAATTATGTAGATCTCTGGAATGTGAAAAGTGAGAATTGCATTCTTAAATGGGGAGAGTATTGAAATCCAAGGTGAAAAACACACAAACATCATGGCCTTTAGAGGTTTGACATATTTGACCTAATTGCATTTCGCTAATAATGATGTTTATGAGATTAGTTTGACTTGTTTTGTGCTTTAATCAGAGCAATAATTAAGAGCGGTAATCAATAATTAATTTGAACAAATGGTAATGAACTGCAGGACAATAATCACATAATCAAAATCATAATACTCATTCGCAAGCCACGTATATTTTCAAATTTGAAAGAACTTTACAGGCTGCTGAGTGGAAAATGGCAAGCTGCCATGACACCATTTTTCGGGGATAAACCATCTGCCAACAGCAAGCATCTCTCAGCTCACGAGTTTGGCAGTTAAAGAGAGAAACTAGCGAGGGAGGGGTTCTCAAGCCGGCAACTGTAAGCAGCTCGCATTACAGTCCTGGCCTTGGTGCAGCCTTAAAGAGCAGTGGGTGGAGCCAGAGAGTGGGGGATGCGATTTCACACACCAAAATCGAACCGCTCTCCCAACCCTCTTCTCAGAGCACAGCAGACTCCATCATGACAGCGTGCTAGGCTCAGCTGGTGCTGAGCGGGTGGTCACCCCTCTGAGCTCACTGTCTCCTATTGCCTTCTGTTCTTGCCTGTTCACTGTAAACCAGTTGTGAAGCCCCTGGAGATGTACCACAAGATCAGGAAGATTGCATTTTTTTTGTTCTTTTTTAGTAACTAGTTGAATTTTATATTGAAAAGTCAGTTTGCCTCCTGATCTCTTAAAAGGATCCCAACTGATTAGACAGCCACTCTCAAAAGTATCAGCCATGCCTGAGGGAAGCATTGAGCATCCTTTGTGCCTCTCCGTCCCCAGGGACTGTGGACATGAGTGCCGGGTCTGCGGCGTAACTGAGGTGAGCCTGACCGACTATGCCAGTCACATCTCCAGCCCTTCACATAAACAGTGCATTGAGGATCAGAAGCACCGGCCCTCAAACGAAGACCAAGATGAAGACTACTTTGATAAGGACATCGTGCAGCTCATCGAGAAACGCAAGGAAATGATCAGGTGAGTCTTGTGGGCAGTGATTTATTTATGATATTTAAAGATGTATATTTATTAGATGGTGGTTGAATCGTTAAGTTGAAATATTTCTTATTGGAGTGTATTTAAATGTCTGTTTGTAACCACAACACCTGCAGTTCTATATTAAACTATTCTGCAAACAGTTCTGACACTAGAGTCTGGTGTCATGTGAGGCCTAAAACAGCCGTGACTGCAACACTTGCGCTCTCACACTCTTGGATGCATACCACACTATACCCTTCCAGCTCAACCTTAAACAGTATGGGCAATATGTCTTTAAATAGTCTGACCTCATCAACTATTTTTATGCACCATGCTGTTTAAGTGAGAGTGTTAGACATTTATAAATGACAGAAATCCTTTGCATTCCAAGAAAATTCAGTCAAGATCACTGCAAATTAAGACAGCAGTAAATAGATGTAATTAATACAATATAATAAGTTTGATCCAATAATATATGAGTCTTATATTAAGACGAGGATAGTCATACACATTTCCTCCATGGCATTTATGTTTTGTGTTTCTTTTCATATTTTTATTTATATGCATTGTTGTTTAACCCTAAAACCATATTCTGGATAAATGTGGGCAATTATTTTTTTTTTTACATTTTTTTTTAAATACTTCCCTTGATCTGAGCAGTTCAAGACTTAGCTACTTTTCCTAAGTTTGCCTCCTGAACATACACATTTTGTTTTATTTATTTTTTTTACTGAATTCTACAATGTTAGTGGGTAAAAAAAACCCTATTTAATATTGTTTTTGGGTCAAAAATGGGCACCCATAGAAATTAATGCGAAAAACTTTAATTTAGAGCATTCTAAAATAAGCCAAAATAAAACACCAGGTGACCGCAAAGTCACTTCATCTTTAGGTTTTAGCTCTAAGAACTTATTGGAATGATATTTTAATGTAGTTAAAAAAATAAAACTACATGTAATTCATTTATGGTACTTTTTGAAGTAAATAAATAAAAAAATACCCCCAAAAATAAAAAAACACCATAAATGGATAGACAAAACTTTATCGAAGACAGTGATATAATATTTATAAGTCCTCTGTGCCCACATTTGTCCACAATTACAGGATTAAGGGCTATAAAGTGAATGTGGTTTGAGGGTTACACTATAACCATGCTATTCACCTATCCTCATTGTGGTGTGTCAATACAATTTTATCAGTTAAATCATTCTATGTGACCATTCTGTATTGAACTCTATTAGGAAAGAAGAGGCTTCTGCTATGCAAGCTAAAGAAGAGCGGGACAACTCAAGGAGGTGGCAGGAGCTTCGGACTCAGTGGCAGGGGGCAAGGCCTTTGATGTACCAGCAGTGTGGCCCTTGGGACCGACCCTATCCTAACTTTCCTCAGATGCCCAAAAGGGGCAGGGGCGCTAATTGGCAGAATTTAAGATTTTCATCCCCTGACCGCAACAAATGGTTTAACCTTAACCGACAGGCTAGGTGTGCCACATGGCATGCTGAAGGACCACCTGACTTGCAGAAGTGGGGCTCTGTTGGTCGTCAGGGAGGGAGTTTGCACAACCAAGGAAACTTCTGGAGTGGTAGACAAGGTGGCTATGGAGTCTGCCCTCCACATCTGAGAAAGCAATTTCCCTGGAACAACAATCAGTTTAATGCCCCTTGGCAGGGACAATATATGCCACCACCTAGGCACTATAAATCATCTGCAAAAGACCATCAAAAAACACCCAAATGCTCTGAGAATCAGACAAAGGGCGAACAGAGTGTAGAAGAGTCTGGTGGTGATCACGATCCCAACAAAGGAAAGGGTCAGAAGTCAGAGAAGGCACATCGATGGGCACCTTATCCACCAGCTAAACTGGGGGATGCTTCATCTCTGACTAACCTTCAGCAAATTTTAGATAAGTCTAATGTGGAATCTCCTGAAAACGTTATGGCACAAAGTTTCAATGAGGGCACTCAGGACATAGTGAGGAAATCCAAGACAGACCGAATAAATTGGCAGGATAATCCCACAGAACCTAACTGTGAAGAGAGTGTGTGCAGAGAGCAGAAGAGTGCCTTGAAGAACATTGGCAGTACTAATAAAGATAGTTTCGCCTACCCATCCACCTCCACCACTAGAAGAACAGAGATGCCCAGCAAGCTTGCAGGAAGTCAAGACTCAGTCAGCGCTAAAGCTTCCAAGCATTCCCATTCAAGTTCTGAATTCCCACAACATGCTACTTTCAATGCAGACCAAGACCGTCTGCTGTCAGAGATGCTGCGAAAAGCTAAAGAGACATTGCTAAACAGAAATAACTCTTTTGATGTATGTTGCCCAGAATCAAAACCTGTGCCTCAGGTTAATAAAAAAGTTGAGAATAATCAAGTATTACATGAGAGTACGAAAAAACTGAGCAAGAACAAGAGTCAAGAAAGGCTGGGTTTTATAGGACGTATTAGCAATGAACAAGAACATTTAACCAGCACAGACAAATCTGTACAGATAGGCAATGTGCGCGAATGACACTAGGCCATCTCTGCAGTCCTTGCATGTGAGTACCTCCACTATGGACCATGACGATGAGGAGGAGTGTGTTGAAATGGAAGAAAATCCTCACCTACAGGTGCAAGATCAAGTCATGGATATACTAGATGAAGATTTATACTCAGTTGGTGAGGAGTCCCACAGCAGCCCATCCCAACAAACAGCAGGTGGCACCGTGCCCTCTTTAAGTAAGCTTGCCTTGCCTGCTTGTCTCCAAAGGGATTTGAGCCGCCACATTGGAACCAAAGGCAAAGCAGCATCCCATGAACCCAACTTGAATATTGCCAGACGAATTCAGGAGTGTTAGTGGCACGCGAAGAACGAGCCTGAGAAGGATTTAGGACTTAAACCTACCTTGCGGCAGCTGCATTAGCACCTCTGGCTCCAGGCGGAATGTCAACTGGGACCAGGTCTACCAGGAAGTCAACCGGAAGAAGCAAGCCAAGGGCTTACCAAGGTACTGCATGAGTATTTCTTAAATTTTGGTTTACTTTCATTAAATGGTTGTAGACTTAATATATTCTTACTTCCTTGAAGCCCTAATTCCATATTCGTTCTGAAATCTTTCAGATTTGGTATAGAAATGGTGCCCTGTGAACCCGAGGGTCTGAACCAAATGGATAAAAATGATGTACCTCTTTCTGAGGGCTTTCATTGGGATTCTCTGTTTGACCTCAGTCCAGTGCCTTCCCGCAAGCGTCAGCTTGTCTGAAAGCAATGTGGTCAAAGATGGCCCTGCTGGTACCAGCTCCCTTCCTAAAGGTGTAGACCCAATGAAAGACTCTCCTGCTTGTGGCCCCTCACAGCAACCAATGAGAGAAGAGCTGCAGTTACAAGGTCATCTGGAGATTCAAGGTTCGAAAGGGCATTCTAACAGCCCAGAGGATGCTGAAGGAGACAGTGGTTGTACATCAGAGATTGAACAGATTGACATGCAAGGAGCTGGGAAGAAACGGAGAGCTCCTGGGGTAAGCTTTCTACTGTGGTGAATGCTAGGCATACTTGGAAATACAGCTCTGATTCAAATCTAGTGAGCACCCCTGATGTCTACCATATTACGTAGCTGCCTTCCAAGACAACATCCCAATTGAAATGGAGCATTATAAGTGTCTGATTTGAGAAAGTAAAGCAAGAATAACCTAAATTTAATCTAGGTTTTTCCCTTATCTAATTGGTGATCTCTCCTCTAGGATGTTTTGTCTACAGAAATTCCTAACGAAGATAGGAAAAACAAGAGGCAAAAAATTAAGTCAAAGAAAGGTAATAAATCTATGTAATCAGGGTTTAAAATTAACTTTACCTTGACAGCCAATTTAGTTGGCTATTATAATAAGGGTATGTATTGTGTTTTAAAGAGCGCTCTCAAGTGGATCAGTTGCTGGCTGTATCTCTACGTGAGGAGGAGCTTAATAACTCACTTCAGGCAGTGGATAGCAGTCTTATTCAGGCACGTGCTGCCCTGCAAGCTGCCTATTTGGAAGTACAGCGTCTGCTGATGGTGAAACAACAGGTACAATTTTTTACTGGATCGCATTTACAAAAAAAATATATATTTTTCATTTCTCACTGGGCTATCACTTTATTTTGCAATATTTTAATAACTGTTGTATGTTTTACAGGCAGTCGGTGAGATGAATTTTTTGAGAACCCAACGGATTGAAATTCTTCAAGGAATGCAAGGTACAAAAATCTAAATGGAAGAGTCATTTAATCATATTTACTAGCTTTACAAATCTCAGGTAAAAGTTATCAGGAAAATTAGAATAGCTTTAATGGTGATCATACTGTACAAATGGCCTGTAAAGGTGGTTGATTGCCAGTTTGCAGTATGTATTAGCTTATGACAGTGAGCAGTTTGAGTTTTGTGAACAGCTTCTTTGTTATTTATAATAAAATAAAATAGAGATCAAGAATTCTATTTCTATAACTCTTTCAGGTGAAGTTGAGCCAAAAGAAAAAGAGAGGAACAGTGAGATCTTAAGCTCTGTTCTCCCAGCAACAGCTGCCCAATCATCCTCTTCAACCTCCTCACTGCCTGTTACCATCAAACAAGAGCCCATCGCTCAATGTAACCCCATTCCTGAGCATAACCTTATCAAATCCCCCATCCCAGGACCTCAAAATACCACACCTGTCCAAACAGTGTTTGCATCTTGCCAAACAGGTAGGTTCCAATCCTCTTCGACCTCCTCACTGCCTGTTACCATTAAACAAGAGCCCATCGCTCAATGTAACCTGAGCATAACCTTATTAAATCCCCCTTCCCAGGACCTCAAAATACCACACCTGTCCAAACAGTGTTTGCAGCTTGTCAAACAGGTAGGTTCCAATCATTAAATTGCTCAGAGGTAGTTATTCCTAACGTAACTGAATTATTGAATTAATTAATTCAATTTGAAACAGATACCGTCAAATACAACCTGAAGTCTTCACATGACGCCACAAGCATGGAATTAACAGCAGCTCCCTCAGATCACAGAATAGAGCCATCACCCAACAAAAAAGTTCATCAAAATTCTCTAGAGGGGTCAGCCAAACCTTCTTCCCAATCCCTCTCCCAAGCCGCTGTCTCCCTCAAACCACATAGAAACTGATCCAGTTAAGCGTGTTCGAAAACTGAAGAAGAAAAAGTGTCTTAAGAAAGCAAAGGGGAATGAGCAGCCTGAAATCAGCGAATCAGAGCTTGATGCAGAGCAGCCCGCTGCTCGACCTGCCCGCAAGTACCGACCTCATCGGCGATCCAGCAGAACCTATGCCTCAGCCCCCACACCAGAAGAGAAAAATGAAAATCAGGAGATGGTGGTGACCGAAGCTTCAAAGGCACAACCACCGGAAACCAAGCCATCAACACCACCAATGAAGGAAGTTCACTCCAATTCATCTGAACTGGAAATGGTGGAGCTTCCCCCACCTGTACCCACTGATTTTGTCAATCTAGATTCTTCAGACCCAGATGAGATGCCTGAAAGAAGGTAGAGGAGTCGGCCAAAGAGTCGGCCAGGAGTCGGCCACTGCACACTCAACAGACCGTGCCATCACAGACCCCCAAAATCTTGCCTGCAATGAGGTCACCTCCACTAGTGAAATTGATACTAGCAGTTCAGTCAAGGCTTGTGAAAGGTAAGTCTCATGTTTTATGATGTGATTTTCTACGCATTCTTAATATCCTATAGCATGGGTGTCTAATCCTGCTCCTGGAAGGGTAATGCCTTTCATGTGTGTTTAATTGGGTTAAGCCTAGTTCACACTACATGATTTTAAAACGTCGGGCTGAACTGTGCGGTTCACACTACATGACTTGCTCTCAGTGAAATCAGGAGTGTTCAAGTTGTTTAGCTGTTCACACCACACAGCACAACGTGATTGATCCACAACAGGAGGTAACTCACCACATGAGTTAACAACGCACTACATGGAGATACACCCACGATCGGATGACAAGAGCAAGCTGTTTTAGTACTGTGGTACAGTCTAAATCCTGAAAATAATCAAATAAATAACGAGTTGACAACAACTCTGTCACCCAACGATTCTATCTTGTCTACAAACCACGTTTTGTCACGAAAAACCACGCAAAAAAAAAAACGAACCAGAAATGACGGAAACAGCACATGCGCCTATACCCAGCAAAGAGAACACAACACGTGAATAGACGTCAGACAGAAACTAGTGCTGCACACTGTTTGTGCGACGATCTTCTGCTCTGAGAAAAAAATGCAAAAAAAAATAAAAACTAAGATTTACCTGGTGTCTTCAACCCATGCGTTGCTATAATTGGCTGTACTCATGACATCACTGAGGTAGAGTTGCGCGACGGCTCTGGATATCTATCAGGCGAGATATTTTTCTGGGCTCGCGATTTGCACGGGATAACACCCTGACCTGTCGACGAGCTCAACGATTTGCAAATCGGGAATAAATCGGGCTTAAAATCCTGTAGTGTGAACTTGGCTTTATGTGCAACAGATTTCTGTATTCTGTAAAACAAGTTGCATCACTTCTGGTTCAGTTGTTTAGTATGTGCTTCATTAAATATAGAGTATAAATATAGGCTACAATTAAAATGCTTTGTTATTTTTTCAGACACATTTATTATCATTAGCCTACTTTTTCTGGTTAAAACGATATATCTTGTTATTACAACATAATTTAGTGGAAAAATAATATTCATGTGGCAGCAGTAATGCACCACCGTAAGATACAGCTTGTTTGAAATCATGGCCATCTGGCACCTTGAATCTTTCTGTCTGCTTTCATTGTTGCTCAGTATTGCAGTATTAAAAATGTTGTTTTTATTTTTACAGTGCAATAAAACCAGCCTCAACGGTGTTGCATTCAGGTATGTGATATATTCAAAAACATACATGGAAGCTGAAATGCATCATTCATACAATTTAACTGCTGTCTCAACAATGTATTATGTGCCATTCACTTACTAAATATGTCATTTTTATGTAATTTTTTTTTTACCTTTCCTTGCAAATTGCAGTCGTAGCAGAGCAACCAAATTAGCATACAAATATAGTTCATCAAGTCCCTAAATTACTTTTTAAGGGCAAAGTATTTATAGTTTTATGCTTGACCTGTGCCTCTGAGAGTGATTGCCGGTTTGACAACCCTGAGAATTGTGCCAACTCATATACAGAATGAGAGCACTAGTGCTGGTTTCATGGGAACTCCATTAAATGACTGCAATTAAACACACTGGCACTTTCATATTATCTCAGTTACACAACAGTTAGTTTAAAAAGGTTAAAAATAAAAATCTTTTAAGTGAATTTTTGTTCAAAAAGAAAGCATTCAAATGCATTGATTATCAATTTTGATGATCACCACCCTTGCGTTATGGTGGTGAGCAAGTGACTTAAAGGGATAGTTCGCGAAAAATGAAAATTGTCATCGTTTACTCACCCTCATGACGTTCCACACCTGCAATACTTTTGTTAATCTTCAGGAACACAAATTAAGATCTTTTTTAAAAATATGTTTATATGTGGATAAAGCCTAAATTCAATCTGTTCAGCGTATAAAGCGATCGTGTGTCTCTTCAGAAAATGTGGTGTCCATAGTGTTAATGTTTCACTCAATAACTGATATGTTTGTGTGTGTGTGTGTGTGTGTGTGTGTTAGCAGATATATCAGATCCAGGGGAGGAGGAAGTGCCAACGGAAGGAGAGTTTGAAGGCCATCAAGAGGCCGTTAATGGAATGCAGATTCATAACGGACTGCTGTACACTTGCTCAGGGGACCGCACTATACGTGCTTTCAACTTGATAGTAAGATCATTGTAAACTTCTTCTTTTTTTTTTTTTTTTCATTTGAGTGGGAAACTTAGTACAAAATTGTCTGAAATTTTGTAATTTCAAAAGCATTGTTCTTTTAAATGTAGCTCACAAAGTAGGTTTCTTTTCTCTTAATTGTTACAGAGCCGGAAGTGTGTGGCTGTGTATGAAGGTCACAGCAGTAAAGTGAATTGCCTGTTGGTGTCATGTGGAGGAGGCCTGCAACAACGCCTGTACTCGGGATCAAGTGACCAGACCATCCGCTGTTACGACCTTAAGGTGCTTGTCTCTGACCCACACTGCTTTTTACAGGGTTTCTGCGGGTCTTTAAAAGTCTTAAATTCAGTTTGATCAAATTTAAGGTAATATAATATCTAAAATATATTAAATGGTATAAAAAAGTCTTAAATTTGGGGACGGGAAAGGAATTGCGATACGACCAAATGTTATTATTAAACCTCAAACCATTACATGTTTCAAAGTAAAAATCAGGTTCTACGGCTCTACAGGCTAGAAGTTTCAGAGTTTCAAAATAAGAGTCCCGTTTTTAGTAAAAGTCCCTCTTTATCCTTTTTTTAGATGGAGGGTATTATTGATATTTTGGTTTACAAAATCCACGGCCAACTAATGTATACTTTTTTCTTCCCACTGAAAATTCAGAGACACAATCTGCACTTATTCACACTGTCAAGCTCCAAAAAATTACCATGAAACAATACAATAGCTCTGCTCTGTGTAAATAACCAACTGATATTTAAAGAATTTATTTAACTAATTTTTGGTTCCAAACTCAAATGATTTTATTTAATCTGTTCCAAACATTGAAAGTGATATTACAAAACCAAAAAAACAGCATAAGGGCTGATACAAGTAGAAAATGTATTATTTAATTTAATGTTAAATCAATTGTTAATTTTAATTTTAGTAGTTTTTAATGAACATCCTAGACATCAGTGTCTTATAAGCCTAAAAGTCCTATTCCTAAGTTGTATTTTAGTCTTTAAAAGTTTATTATTGTAAATATGACAAGCATTTGTCCATTTTTTCCCTCAGACAACAGAATGTAAGGAACAGCTGTCTCTCCCAGATCGAGTGCTCTGTCTTCATAATCGTTGGAAAATTCTCTATGCCGGTCTGGCCAATGGCTCTGTGATCACCTTCAGTCTTAGGGTATGAAGTGTTTGATGAAAGAGTTTGGATTAAAGTTCGTTTTGTGTGCTCTGTCCTTTGGCTGTGGGGTAATTAACAACATTTCTTTCATCTCCTGTAGAACAATAAGCAGCTGGATGTGTTTGAGTGCCATGGCCCACGAGCCGTTAGCTGCCTGGCGACGGCTCAGGAAGGGGCTCGACGTATCCTGCTAGTTGGTTCTTATGATGCCACCATCAGCGTTAGAGATGCTAAGAATGGCCTATTGCTGCGTACGCTGGAGGGCCACAGTAAAACTGTGCTCTGCATGAAGGTTTGGGCCTGAATCACACTTTTTCTAATGAATATGCTTTTTAATTTTATCAGATATGTTTTCAAGGTTTGAAATGTGCTTTATTGAATATCATCCTTGATTTCATGACACCATATCAATGACAGCTTGCTGGAAGAGAAGTGATAAACTTGAAATGATTACTACAATATGTAGAGCAATGAAGAGAGGGGTGTGTTTCTTTGGATTGATTTCAAATTGTAAGTATCACACCCTAAGTATTTATTTGTTGCTTCTCTTCAGGTGGTGAACGATTTGGTGTTCAGTGGCTCGAGTGACCAGTCTGTACATGCACATAATATACATGTGAGTACCTCATGCACGGTGTTTCTCCTTTCCCATTGAGATGCAGGAATCAAGTGTCTTTTTTATGTCTAAATTGCTTCCATGTCTCTGGATCTCTAGACAGGAGAACTGGTGAGGATCTATAAGGGTCATAGTCATGCCGTCACCGTGGTGGCCATATTGGGAAAGGTGATGGTCACCGCATGCCTGGACAAACTGGTCCGTGTGTACGAGCTCCAGGTATATGTGACACGTTTGCTGATAACTACTTCTTTTCTTCTTCTTTTTTTTATTATATTATAACGAAATTTCAATTTTCATTAAAAAGAAAATATTTAGCACCATTAAGATATTTTTTACATTGTTTTAAGATAAATTAAGCACTGTAAAATAGAGTTACCGAAATTGAAACTGAAATAAAATAAATTAAAGCTAAAAATAAATATTAAAATACATATTATAAAAAATAACAAGCTTTATTAAAACATGAAAATTATTGAAAATACAAAAATAAAAGATAAAAATAATAATAAATACTATTGACTTCATTTAAATAATACTAATATATCACAGGCACCCGTTGAACAGTATTTTTTAACTAAAATCATGACAAATACTCCTATGATGTATGAAAAATTCACAGTTTTAATGTATTTTTCACATTATGATGACGAAAATGTGAATGAAAATGTTTTTTGCATCACAGTAGTGCAAATTTGGGGAAAGAAAAGTGCTTAATTGTAGAAATCAATGTAAACAAAATATTCTATTTTCTTTAGAGGTGTTGTGAAAATCACTCTTGGTGGGCTGTATTGGAATTATATTAGTGATGCACGATATATCGGCCAGCATATCGGTATCGGCCGATATTTGTTCATTTTTATGTTATCGTTATCGGCCCGATAATAAAATTTGGCTGATATATTAAAGCTGAAAAATAATGAATTATTTCCTTCAACACTTGAGACACTTAAGATGCACACTGTTCAACAAGATTGATCTTAATTGCTTGAAATATGATTGGAATCAAAAAGGAAAATATATTTAAGTGCAACATGTGCTGTCATATCGGCTACATGAAATTATTATGAGAACATAATTGTGTGATTGAGAAATGGATTTTAATTGTGAGACTTTTGTTTGTGCAATCAGGCCCTCAAAAATTATATTTCAATTTATCGGCCGATATATCGGTTATCGGCTTTCAAATATAAAGAATTATCGGTTATCGGAATCTGCCAAAATGTTCACATCGGTGCATCCCTAAATTATATTGTTATGAACTCTTTTTATGATATTGACCAAATCTCTGTTGGTTCCAGTCTCATGACAGACTTCAAGTATATGGCGGCCATTCAGACATGGTGATGTGTATGGTCATCCACAAGAGCATGGTGAGCACATCTTAACACCCTATTGGGATCCAATAGCAGGTCCCACCATACAGATTTACAAGCCTTGATTGCTTAAGTAAACTTTTTGATGATTTGTCTGTTGCAGATCTACACAGGCTGCTATAATGGGAGCGTGAGAGCTGTTAAATTGAACCTGATTCAGAACCACCGCTGCTGGGTAAGAAACTGAGCTCATGACATATAATGTGACTGGAAGCCATTCCTGATGCCAGTTAATATCTGTTGCATGACTCTTTACAGTGGTACGGTTGTACCCTAATCTTTGGCGTGATGGAGCACCTGCTGCAGCACCTGCTGAACGACCACACCAGCCCAGCACAGCAAACATTCAAATGCCGCTGGAGGAGCTGCGACACGTACTTCACCACACGCAACGGCTCCAAGCAGGTACGGCAGCTTTCCCACAATCTTCATCCAGGCATTAATATTCACTTTCACACATTTTCACTGCAAAGGGTAATTTATCAATTTTTCTGCATGTGCCACACCTGTAACGGCTTTCTGTAAGCTACCATTTATGTACCACCAACAAAATGCCGTTTAACTGTATGCTGTCATTTGCCGTAAATTCTTCAACCCCTGCATCAGAAATATAATTGGCTACAACTGGAAAATATTACGAAAAGAATTTTCCTCCCAATTTACATTTTCCTCCCAATTTTCATCACCGTAATGCAACAAAAATTCTGTTTTATTTTATTTATCATGGTTTTATGAAAGAAAAAAAATTGTTCAAATGATTTATACTGTGCCCGTGGCACACACTCCTCAATTGGCTTTTTAATCGCGATTAATCGCATTCAAAATAAAAGTTTGTGTTTACATGATATATGTGGGTGGACTGTCTATAATTTTTTTTATATATATATAAATACACACATTCATGTATATTTAAGAAAAAATATTATTTAAATATAAAATATTTATATATAATATAAATTATATATAAATCTATATACAGTATATACATTAAAATATTTAAATATATACAAGCATGTGTGTATTTGTATACATAAAATAATTATACACCGTGCACCCACATATATTATGTAAACAAAAATGTTTATTTTGGATGCGATTAATCGTTTACATCCCTAATATATATATATTAGGGATGCAGCCGATGTGAACATTTTGGCCGATACAATAACTCGATAATTCTTTATATTTGAAAGCCGATAACCGATATATCGGCCAATAAATTGAAATATAATTTTTGAGGGCCTGATTGCACAAACAAAAGTCTCACAATTAAAATCCATTTCCCAATCACGCAATTGAAAATGTTCTCATAATAATTTCATGTAGCCGATATGACAGCACATTTTGCACTTAAATATATTTTCCTTTTTGATTCCAATCATATTTCAAGCAATTAAGATCAATCTTGTTGAACAGTGCACATCTTAAGTGTCTCAAGTGTTGAAGGAAATAATTCATTATTTATCAGCTTTAATATATCAGCCAAATTTTATTATCAGGCCGATAACGATAACATAAAAATGACCAAATATCGGCCGATACCGATATGCTGGCCGATATATCGTGCATCACTAATATATATACATACACACATACCCTTGAATTGATATTCTTATAATTTATATGCATGTTAACTTGTGTGTGTGTTGAACAGAAATAAATTAGCTTGGTTACAAATCTGAGTCACGGCTTAATGGCCATTTGAAAATGTCATATGCGAATGTTAACAGTTGGGGGCAAATTGGATGTGTAACCTTATATTAGATCTGTGCATTCATTCTTAAATTTATAAAAATATTTCACAATGTTACTATTTTTACTGTATTTGTGATCAAATAAATGCAGACTTGATGAGCAGAAGAGACTTCTTTCAAAAACATGTACAAATCTTACCAACCCCAAAAATTTATGAACGGCACAATGTGTGTGAGAAAAACAAGAAATTCGTGATAAAACATTGACCTGCCTCTTGTCTTTGTAGGCGGTGCATTGTCACATGCAGAAACATGCTGAGGACGACAGTAAAATGGAGCCATGAGGGGCCAATGGAATATCACAGACGTAGTCTCCTCTTTTCCCATATTGGGAATGTCTCATTCAGCCCTCACCAGAGGAGCCCTTTTTTATATGACCCATCAGATACCAACAACTGCCACTTAGATGATGCCGATGCCACGTTTAAATTAAGATGGAAATTGGTATTATGTAGTAAACAGAAAAGACGTACGAGTGTAAAGAAGAAAATGTGCCCTTCTCTAAGTGGATGTGATTGGTATCTCTAAGTCTTTTTGATTCTTCTCTTTCACTTCTATCTGAAGTGTGAACTATGCTCAGTTCTTTTATACTGACGTGGCATTGCTCTGATGTTCTCCTGGAAGGGATTGATTTCTATGTCAGATGCTTTTACATGTCTGTCATCATCAGATCTGAGATTTACTGACCAAACACAAAGAAACTGTGGGAAACGGTTGGGTACCGGGACGGCAGCAGAGGTGCGGCAGCTCCCTCAGCAAACACGTGTGAGCTCACTGTTGTGTGTGTGCGGTCTGAGACGTTATGATGTGGAGTGATTTAAGAAAGCGTGAGACTAGTTTTTAGTGTTTTTTAATGAAAGACACACCTTTCTCAAGTTGCATCGCTCTTGTTTGTTTGTGTTGTCACGGCGATACATACTTGACAACGGGAACGCTTTTACATCTCAATCTGGTTTCCAAATAAAAAATATTTTTGTTTTTTTCTGGTGATTTTATTTTATTTTTTAATTGATAATTTAAATATATCTGAGTTGATTCTTATTTTTTTTTGGTTTCTCTGTGGTTGCTCATCAATGAAGCAAAGTTGACGGATTCAGGTGTGCTGTGACTCTGAGACTGCAGTTGAAATGTGTTTGCTGTGCCGTTGACAGAGACTGAAAACGTGGCGGTTGGTGTGAGTAAGCCTTTGAGACACACAATGTGTTTTATGACAGTGTAGAAGACAGTTTTGTTTTCCATATTTTTCTGTAGTGAAGAAGTTTGTTCTATATCTTCTTCACAGTATTTTGTGGTAATTGTGGAGATGAGATTTGGAGTTTTATGAAAGTACAGGAGGGTCCTCGCACTGGAAAGCACCTGTGTGAGAATGAAAGTTGTAGGGGCGATAAACACGGGAGGTGGTTTTGTGCAGTTGGGTGCGTATTACTTCACTTCCTGTAATCCTCTGCCCTATTACAAACCAAACTTGCAAACATTTATTAACATCTTAATATCCTAACATGGTTTCTGATGTTAGATTTTATATGGAGTTACAGCACTATCTCCTGTCGGTTGAACCCAACCTGAAGTGTTGGTCACTCTTGAGTTTGTCTTTTTTCATTTCTTTTTGTTCGCTTATATCATATTGGATGAAGACACAGCTTGTTTTTCCACCCAGTCATAGCCTTTGAAATGCGTCTCAGCTCTTTGCTATAGTTATGTTGCTGAGGAGAGATTGCAGCCAGCCTCTTACCCGGTATTCCCAAGTTTCTCACTCTTTGTTGATCTCAAATACTATTAAATCTTTATAGACATTTTGTACACCGCTATTGAAACAAACAGAATTAAAAAAAAGATATATACATAACTGTGCTATTGTGTCAGTTTCTTTAATCCTAAGGGGAAATTTGCGTTATATTTCGGTATAATAAACAGCGTTTAGGCTTGGATTCACAGACAGGGCTTAGATTAAGCCAGGATTAGGCCTGTTTAATTAGGATATATAAGTAGTTTTTATAAACATGCCTTAGAAAAATATTCTTGAGCACAAAACAATGGCACCGATATATTTTAAGATGTGTGAGTGTAATTTGCTTTCTGGGACTAGGCTTAAAGGAGTAGTTCACTTTTAAGATCCATGATGTCCACGTTTGTCTTCCTTCAGTTGAAAAGAAATTAAGGTTTTTGATGAAAACATTCCAGGATTTTTCTCCATATAATGGACTTCAATGGGAACCAAATGGTTCAAGGTCCAAATGAGAGTTTCAGTGCAGCTTCAAATGGCTTTAAATGACACCAGACGTATGAATAAGGGTCTTATCTAGCGAAACGATCGCTCATTTCAAAAATAAACAACAAAGTTTAAGTTTTATAAGCACAAATGCTCAACTTGCTCGGTTCTGTGATGCAGCGTTCGTGACTCTCCTGTTCAAACTTGTTCATCAAAATGAACATCTTTTTCGAGTCATGACTCAGAGAGTCCTAGATAAGACCCTTATTCATCGTCTGCTGTCGTTTAAAGCCCTTTAAAGCTGCACTGAAACTCTCATTTGGACCTTGAACCGTTTGGTTCCCAATGAAGTCCATTATATGGAGAAAATCCTGGAATGTTTTCATCAAAAACCTTAATTTCTTTTCGACTGAAGAAAAAGACATGGACATCTTGGATGACATAGTGGTGAGTAAATTATCAGCAAAAGTTTTTTTAATAGTGGACTACTCCTTTAAACCTTGCCTGCGAAACCAGCGGATAATGAATAAACTGCAAATCACGTAATAAAGGCTTATTGGAGAACTAACTAAATCAAACTACATATTTTACCAGTGACTTCATCATTCATCAAGCTCAACCATGCAACCCTTTTACTTTGTGAAAAATGTTCAAACTAATTTGTTCTTGAATTCATGGAATATATGTTTGTTTAATTATTTCTAGAATGTAATCTCACATTACAGGGTATTAAATGCTGAGAACCCAAATTTTGCAACAGGGCTGAAAAACATTGCTAACCAGTAATAAAATACACCTTGAAATTAATAGATTGTATATTATAAAGCTTTAACAGACCCTTTGTTGAAAAAGTTTATGCACTTTATGCTTGTGTTTGAATAATTAGGCTTTAAAAAACATCATTCTTGTTTTTCCTGGGAAAGCACTTCAACCAAGAACTACACAATTATTTATTTTGTTAAACGGGTGAAGTTCGGTACACTCATTTGAACAAAAGGTTAAATGGGGGTCAAGCACAAAAACAAAAAAGCCTAGGATCGCCCCATGTCTTTGCCCACAATTATGAAAAGAAAGACCTTGAATCCTGCATCCGTCATGATTCTCCTCCAATGATTGTTTCCTCACCTGGTTCATCGTGTTTTTCACTTCCTATTATGTTCACTTACAAAACAAAACAACCAGGATTTGAAACAACAAGGACCATCTACATGGCCCTGCTTTGTTTTAATGGATTTTGATATTACCAAATGGGAACAAGATGGGATGCATGTAAGAGTACATCTGGGTAAATATGGAAAGACATTCTTTAAGAAAGCTGAATTAGAGAGAGGTGGTAGTATTATGAAAAAAGTTTGTGTCAGATGCCACATTAGCCACATAGCAAGACGAATATTAGAAGAGAAATAATACTAATGCAAATATCAAGATAAGACTTTGTTTGCATTTTCAAAAAGTTTGTTTTGTAGTCTGAGCTCACATGAAATTTGACATGATCCGAACCACATCCATATGTGGTGTGAAATCAGAATCGAATCTGGATTGTGTTTCAGTGTGAATGGTCAAATTGAATCATCATTCGTAAAGCACCTAAAATCTGGTTTCATAGTTTTATATGATGTTAGATAATCCGTTATATATATATATCCATCGGCATATGGCAAAGAGAAATCTCAGCGTCATGTCAATTAGCATATTTTGAGGCTGGTTGAGGTAAAAGAGAAACGCTGTCTGTAGCACCAGTGTAGACGAACTGAATGTTCATGTGAAAGAATGAGGAACGAATTACAACAGAAAATCAGAAATAATGCTAAAAGTGACACAATGACGTGCCTCAAAAGTCGCTTGTGCGCAGACGTTTCCTCCGCAATCTGACTAAAAAATTGACATCGGTCTATGAACGCTATTACTCATTTCACCCATCTTGACAATCCCTAATAAAATTGTAAAAGTAAATCGTGTAAAGCTTCTTCGAGCTGGTGTTCGATGTGGGCTGAGGTACAGAGAAAGAGGTAACAGTAGTCTGGCACATTGAGTGTTGAGGTAAAAGCTGGTAGTTCTGGTCCTTGCTCGAGTCTGGGTCTGGCCTGGATCGTAGGTCTAGGCATACATGGTTAGCTGGAGCCACTGGAGAAATTAAAAGCGGTTTAATATTTTGTCCTACAGCTTTAAAAAGGAAGGCTTTTGCCCAGCCACAAGTCTATTTGATGTAATGTTTACATCTGGAAGACGTATTTTTAAGAATGTTTGCTCATCTGCAATACATCTATAGGACGTCTCCTGTCAGATGTCAAATAGACGTTTAGAAGATGTCTTTAAGATGTAATAATTTAGAATGCAAACGTCTATTTGACATCCGACAGGAAACGTCCTATAGACGTAGTGCAGATGAGCAAACACTCTTAAATACGTCTTCCAGATGTAAACTTCACATCAAATAGACTTGTGCTATCTGGGTGGCGTTTGAAGCTCAGGACTCTGGACATGATGCCACATTATTACTTTATATCTTAAGATCACTCACCTCCAGTACATTAAGTCTGATGGTGCCTTCTCCACCTCGATCAAAGGCCTGGAATGCTCCTTCAAAGAGAACAGGTTCACTTTAGACATGATTATTAGCATACACAAGCCCAAAAATCAATTGGTATTCAAATTTAAATGAAATATTTGAACTGAAAATGGTACGTATTGTGTTGTTGGATCATTTTCAGGAAGCGGCTCTGTGTGTGTTCCCCATTATGACTTGGATATTGAACTTAGTCATCTTATTGAGATAACTTTTAGTGCTAATTGAAAATAAATAAATGAAAAATTCAATCATGATGGCATTGTACTAGCCTGGTTAAAACCAGTTCTCAGTTGTAACTGCAGTTATGGTCTGGCAAAGCATCATAGACAAAGCATTTCCAGAGGATGTCACCAACGCATATCGCAGTAGACCTAAAACCAATCAGAGCGATGAAGGAGATGACGTATGCAGAGCGGCGCAGCGGAGAGGCATCTATAGGTCTAAAGACACTCGTATGCGAGTGTTGTTCTTTGCTCGGTTTTTAACAAAAAGGAAACGTTCAAAGCGCTTAAAACAGACGCGATAGCTGATTGGAGCGAGTCATGTTCGACGGCAGCATCCATCTTTGTAATGTAGGCTACAAAATATGCTTCAAAATCCCAGCGCTGTCGTCATCGTGTAAAGCCCGCACCAACGTTTCTGACTGGTGCCGCGAATTGACGGATTGGAAATGGGCTTGAATGAGCTCTATGCCAGACTAAGGTGAAATCTCCACTCAAACCACTACTCCCTACCTACTATGTAGGGGGTAGGGAGTAGAGCACTATATAGTGAGCTCACCAGCATAATAGAAACACCACTTTCGGACACTATTCGATCGTCTTTCAACGCCGTTGATTACGCCATTAAACGTGTGCGTGCTTACAAACAATTTATATATGTCTGACAAAATTGTAAAACTACTACATATAAGTTAAACGAGACAGAACATAACTTACATTTCTATGACATTTGTGTACAATGAATACACTATATACAATGATACAATGAATGGACTATATAGGGTATAATAATCATTACTATTCATTCGGACAGCACTGCAAAATGGCGAGCTCACTATATAGTCCACTATATAGTGAGTAGTGGGAGATTTCGGACACAGCCTAACTTTCAGAGCAAATCTAAATTTGCCGGAAGTTGTCAGGGTTTTCCCAGGCTAGCATTGCACTAATCCATTTTCTCATTTTAGGTAAATCATGGCCACGATTAAACAAATAACCAGGCAATTAATTAGTACAGTGTGGTGACAACTGAACAAAAATGAGAGAACGAATTTATAAAATGTGGCCACAAATGAAAGTTGTGGGACTTTCTTTAATAGTCTTTCTGACATCATTTTTATTATTATTCATTGTTTAAACTGTAATTGGCCTTATCAAGCTCAATAGTTCAACTCTGTAATGAGAGAGGGAAAAGTCTATTTTTTTCCAGAAAATAAATCTAGTTCTTGGCATAAGCCACGAGAATATTGACTGCAGGAAATGTTATGATGATATTTGTCTGCTATAATTTTGACAAAATGACAAAATGCTTTTAAAAAAGAGAAATGTTTTTGTTGTTTTTAAAGCATAATTTATAACAAGGCATGATGAAACTGTATATAATTTAGGGATGCACGATATATTGGCCAGCATATCGGTATCGGCCGATATATGTTGATTTTTAATGTTATCGTTATCAGCCTGGTAAGAAAATGTGGCCGATATGTTAAAGCCGATAAATAATGTATTATTCCCTTCAGCTGAGACACTTGTTGAGCACTGTTTATGTTTTTGTATCTCTTGAAATATGATTGAAATCTCCAAAAAAAAAAAAAAAAAGAAAATATGGTTCGGTACAACATGTGCAGCGCAAATCTGTCATATCGGCTATACAACACTATAATGAGAACATCATTATAATTGTGCGCTTGGGACATGGATTTAATCGTGAGACTTTTGTTTTTGTATTTGTAATCAGGCTCTCAAAATTAGATAAAAATTTGGATTTAAATTTATCGGCCGATATATCGGTAATCGGCTTTCAAATATAAAGAATTATCGGTATCGCACAAAATGTTCATATCGGTGCATCCCTAATATAATTCCAAACTTACTTTGACAAACTTAATATATTGTAGAAGCAAAATATTGTAAGCTATTGTTTAACATAAAAAGTGACCCTCTTAAATGGCACCACTTCCTGATAAACACTGTATACTATTTGCCAGTGTAAAAGATGTGTTTGCAGTTAATTTAGCAACTTACTGAACATCCCCTCCAGTCGTACAAGACAGCTGACGAAACTGTCAAAGTCGACGTTCATGTTATTCGTTGGCGTAGCGCATGGTGACGAGTGTCATACAGCTGGTTATTCAGACGGAACCCTGAGTGGCAAACAAGACACGTGACTGTACAGTGACCAGTCCATTAGTGTTAGTCTAGTCAAATGTTCTTCAACATGAGAACAGATCCACTTACAGTAGAAATGCATGAAAACCTTCTAACCTGCATCATTGATGGCGTTTCTCATCTCATAGCTGCTGATAGTGCCAATATGATCAAAGTCATAGCGCTTGAAGATTCCCTGCAGACAAAATTCATAAAGTCAATGATCGTCTTGACCATTTCTACATGCCTAAATGCATTGAGTTGCTGATTAGCAATTAATGCCATGTGATTGGCTGATTAGATATAAGCATAAATGAGCAGTTGAACAGCAGTTGAATAAAGTGGCGGGTGAGTGTGTGTATGGGGAAAGAATGAGGACAAACCTGCCACTGTTTGATTTTGTTCCACAAGTGTCTAAACTCTTGTAGGTTAAGTCTTCCCGTTCCATCCATCTGTGCGATAAGGATTAAGAAAACTTTGCTTGCAGTATTCTACACCATGACCTCTGCTTTAAAATGAAATCTAATGTACTTCTAACAACGAAACTAGTGATTATGCCTAATTAGACAAAAGTCAATTAAATTAAGAATATAAATTCCTAACTGAATGTTACAATGTTGAAATGTAGTATTCTATGCTTTCGTTTACCTCAGAATGAATTTACCATTACCAGAATTATGCTAACATAACTATATTTGGTAAAAAGTTAGTTTAGTGTCCAATTCTCACTATTAACTCGCTACTCATTAGCATGTGCATTACTAGCATATTTACGGTTTATTAGTTCTTATAAAGCACATATTAACTCATAATTCTGGTTGACTATATTCTACACCCCTTAATTCAACCCAATTCCTAAACTTAACAAACTTACTAACTATTAATAAGCAGTAATTGATAGGGTTGGGTATCGTTTGAATTTTAACGATTCTGATTCTGATTCCTTGTTTCAATTCCGGTTCCTGAACGATTCCGAATTCTTTAAAGAGGCAGTGTCAAAAAAGTTTAGCTAACCTTTTGTCACAAATTTAGCATTTTGCCGAGATTTCGTTATTTTTAGAAAAGTGAAGCCACACTTTGGACCGTCGACGTAAGCTACTCATGTTCGACTCGCGCGGTTATGCCAACACTTCCGGTAGACGCTTCTTCGTTGGTGTTGTTTAGCGGTTTCTTCTTCCAGTCGACGGACTGTGAATATCGAAACTAGGAATCGAAATTTTTACTTATGAACGATTCCGGAAAAACGAAAAGTTAGTCCCGGTTCCAATCGATACTCAATTCTCAATACCCAACCCTAGTAATTGACACAAAAGTCGTATTTAATAGAGAGAATTGGACCCTAATGTAAAGTGTGACCCAATGTTTTAGCTTGACAGCACCTTCAAAACAGACGTGCAATCTCGATACAAAGGATACATCCATGAGGGCGATCATGCTTCTACAGTTCTCCCAACTGAAGCCCTCAGTGTTTATGTCTTTGTCTGTAAATAGCAGATAGTTTCTTGAAGACAGTATACGGAAAACCCAATAACCAGTATTCAAAGATACGTACATTTAGACACCACCTTGTTCAAGACATCTTTGAGTTCATTGGCTGAGATCTCCATTTGCTGCAGGATATAAGAATAAACAGAAAGCCAGGTGTGGTGTTTATTACGGCAAAGTAAAACAGTATTGATATTGTAATTACCATTGTTACCACTGGCATGGTCAATTACCGGTCCCACCCCACCTCCATACTCACACTCCCCCCAGCGCTCAGTGGCTCCCCAGTACTCACGTCCCCTGCGATCTGCTGGAAAATGGACAGGAACTGCTGGTCCTCCTCACTCTCTTCCCCAGTTGAAGCTGGAGCCGGCTGATCAGACATGGTCGTTGTAAATTACAGTCAGAACTTAATTCATTCTCTCATTTTCATAGTGTGAGTAGCTAAAGAATCTGATCACTTTTAGATTTAACGTCTCTACAGGGCTGTTCACACTAAGAATGATTACTATAAAGATTTCTATATTAGCGTCCACCAACGGATGATATCATTCTGTTTATTATAAGTACGCGCTACCGTTGTGTGGATTCTGATTGGCTGTCAATGTTTTTATTATTCATCTGTTAGAAAGAAAAACACTAGGAGAATGATTCCAATGATTTCTCCATCATTATCGTAGTTAACGACACATTGTGGTCTGGACTCTACTGTTCTTTTACATTTATAATGATTTTAAAAGTATATCTTTTGCATTATCGTTATACTTCGCGTCATTGGTCCTGAACGGTCCGTCCTTCAAAATATCTGAGAAATAAGAGAATACACTGAAAACTTTGAAATATTTATATTTATTCAAAATGCTTGCAGTGGATAAGACACATGCCTTTGGTGTGAGAGACCTGGGTTCGAATCCACTGTGAGACACCAATGTGTCCCTGAGCAAGACACTTAACCCCTAGTTGCTCCAGAGGCGTGCGAACTCTGACTTGTATAGCAATTGTAAGTTGCTTTGGATAAAAGCGTCAGCTAAATAAATAAATGTAAATGTGAATATAAACTTACCACTGGATGATCAGCTTCAATCCTGTTCTCTATCTCCCTGAGAAGAAACCAACAAACACTCGTCACCATAGTAGACAGCACAAGACATCAGAGATCTTTTGGGGAACCTTTGTTTTTTCCATATAGTATGTCTTTTCTGTCTTTAGAGCCCCTTTTGATAAATAGCCAAATGAGCACTTTTCTCTGGATACATCAGACATATAAACAGATGTGCCTTTTTTCTGTGATAACTGATTAGGAGTCACTCATACTTACCATGTGTAAATAATCTTTAAAGTATGATTACCTTAAATATTATTAATGATAAATGTTAAAGCTAATTCTCTGCATGTTAATTTTTTTGAGTGATTATCACTGGGCCAGTGATTAATTTACATTTAGGCCACAGCAAGAAACGTCTCAGGTTATGCATGTAACCCTGGTTTCCTGAAGAGGGAATGAGAGGCTGCATCGAGATGCTTTGGGAACGCCCCTACGTGATTGCGTTGTGAAGCATGTGTATAATCAGTCCAATGGTGTGACGAGACGTCATAGACCAGGAAACTAAAGCACACCTGAAAACAGACCTCGTTAGCTTCTGATAGAGCGAAGCAAGTCCATCACAGGCATGCAGGGAGTATGGCAGGGCGACGCAGCGTCTTGTTCCCTCTTCAGTACACAGTATACAGAGAGCGTTTGCTGAAGGCACTGAAGCTAACGCCGTCTGTTTTCAGGTGTGCCTTAAAGTTTCCTGGTCTATGACGTCTTGTCACTTGACGACGCAATCATGCAGGGGCGTTCCCACAGCGTTTCGACGCAGCTTGAGTTCTCTTATTAGGGAAATGGAAATCATGACATCATCCTTATTAAAATACTGTGAATCCTTGTCATCAGGGCTTGACCTGCAGCATCATCAGTATTCCTTGGAGACCTTCATCAGTCCTTTGTGTATCCATGTCTTCCTTGTAGCTGAAGTTTAATTGAGCGGCAAGACTTGGTCAGAACTGAAAGGGAATGTTTACCGGAGGGTCCCAAAATGTGCTGTTGCTTGTCCTAAAAAAGATTCCATTACAGCCTCGAACTGGGGCCGATTTCTTCCAGCTCTACAAATCAAATTGTCATTAAATTTTTGTCCTTGTGGTTTTCTCCACCCACTTTCCCAATTGTTTCTATTATAAAACTACCTTGGTATTCTTGTGATAATATAACCATAACCATTACTACAACACCATGTACATTCTACGTCTTTGTACATAAAATATATTTTGGTGAGGATTTAAAGCACCCACTGACATGAGTATTAACTTCTGTAACAGCTGCTTTCCAGCCAGATGTTTTTTAGAAGTTCTTCACCTATGACACAATTTAACGTAACAGAGTACTTACAAACAACTACAAAAACACCAGAAAAATGAGGATGTCAGATCAGCGTTAAAGAGTTCATTTTTACGGAGCCCCATACATGACAAAGAAAAATATAGATAACGTGGTGTTAATTAATTCCCAAAATTTGTTAACTAAATTAATCGTTTCCATAATTTAAAGGTACACTATGTATTTTTTTATCAACTAAATTCAAATGAGTCAATAGATCATCAATCCTTCCTCCAAAATGAATAATGTTTTTAGACTTTAAGAGATTGTGACAGAGCTAGTAATAAAACAAGAATCAACATTAATTTGGCTTTTTAGGGATGGCAAGAACTGAGGGATGTAGAGATGCCATTTTTTATTACTCAACATGTGAGTTTTTTTATTGAACAGATAAATTGCCATATGTATCTCTCTAAAAGAGTTGATTGTCATTATCTATTGTCAAGGGTCATTTCATTATGGCTGTTTTAACGCTGTGCTAGAATTTATTTTCAAGGAAATATTGTGTCTATTAATGGTTAGAGCTACAGTAATATCTCCAGCTAGCCAGTACAACATTTAATTAGAGCAACATAGGATCGAATTAAGTCATGAGTGGAAACTTTTCATTCATGCTGACAATCTATTTTCCCCTCTCAGGTCATGTGTGGAGCTCCGTAATTTTTTTTCTCATAATACAAAAGTCATTTTCTTAGAGGCCATTCACAACAGATGAGTTTTTGTCTTTAAAAATGTGAGACACAGGGCAGTGAAATTGAAAAAAAAAACAAAAAATCAAAAACAAAATGTGTTTCTCTGAGAGCCGCATTTTTAAAATGTGTCGTGTCGTGTAAAAGACATGAAACGGCAGCTCAAATTGTAAAAATGTAAGCACATTTACATAAAAAAACAATAATAAAGCTGCACAATGGAGTGCAAAATGCATTCTATGTGAAAAGGCTCTTAACCAACATTTTTATTTTTTCGAGTAAAAATTTATTTAAGAACCAAAAAATATTATCAGCAACAATTTCCACAAAATTTAAATTTCCATTTAATTAATTTAATTATTAGAAAAAAAATTATATTTATTAAATTGATCCTGTTTATGGTTGTTGCGATAAATCTTCTGACAAAAATACTTAAGAAAATATTTTGTGTTTTTGCTTTGTGAGGATAAATTTACTCGGATATTATTGTATAATAATATATTAAAAACCACCAGCGCTCTCATCCCTTCTGCTCTTACTCACTCAGAGGTATTTCTCCTTTCAGAGAAGACGCGGAGGATGAAATCGCCTTCCAGGTGGGGCTCGTATGTGGAGGGAACGATGACATACTCCCCTGGACTCAGACGGAAACGCTGGGTCACCTCTCGCAGGTTAATGTACGCCCTGGAACGGGCCTTAGACGAGTTAGACGTGAAGAACTCTTTCTGCATGTGCTGCTTGTTTCCATGCATCTGACAGACAGCAGGAAAAAAAGGGAATTTGATCAGACACAATCACAAAGGTGTTTATATTCCATCTATAAAACAACACTAGTGCAACTGCATGAACATGAGCATGATATACACAAGCCTTGGGTCCAAACATTGGATCTTCACATTTTCATACCTCCTTTGGCACCTATGGGCAAATAGAGAGAGTTAAAAGGGTGATCAACCTGATCTTTATCACTATTTGCATGCTTTTGTATAATTTTTGTGATTTTCTCTCTGAAGATTCTACCTCATAGATGGAAAATCCAATAGTGAAGAGATTTGCACCCAACTTGCGTTCTCTACGTCTGTTTTTCTGCATTAGAGCAACAACAAAAGTGCATGCTACTTCATCATCCTCTGGGTCATCATCTTCCTCCAGAAGACGCAGACGGTATTGTGGATTTGTCCAGAATGTGTCTATAGGAAACCACACAAACAATATTAATGTTTACTTTGTTGAAGCAAATATATATATATATTTTTTTTGCAAGACATTATTATTAGTTTTTTATAATCTGACATGTGAAGCACTTTGTGATGCATTTTATGTACGTAAGATACTACACAAAATAAATTAAAAATGTATATCACAATATTGTTGCATGCTCTTTGAGGTGCCGACCATAAACTTCTATTTATATGACTGACAGACAAGAACGGTTTGACCTAAAATATCAAAATTGAAAATACTGTGGAAACAAAGACACCTACATCTTGGATGCCCTTGAGGTAAGCTAAAACATATCAAAAATTTATTTCAAAGTGAACTATCCCTTTAAATTGACTTTTTATGACCTGAAACTTGATAAAGCGAAATGAGCACCCTGTTTTCTTTTCTTTTTTTCAGTTTATTAAAATCACACCCACCTGGATAGTTCCTGCATCCTCCAGCAGAGCAGCCTCTTATCCAGCGTTCCTCATTGACAGACACCGTCCATTTGTGTAGCTTATCATCCTCCAGAGCATCAGGGGTCAGGTTGCAAATCTCTATTTTTGTGAAATTTTTCTTAAAATCCTCAAATGACATCCTATGGGTTGATGACAATAATGTGAGCAATTATCTTTGTGATTAAAGATATAGACTTATTTTCATGTTTTTTTCATGGACTGAGCTGGTCTCATCCACAACACTGTCTATATCAGTCTCATAATTCATTATGAGGATATGTTTGCTTGTTAATTTTTTTAACTCACCAGAATTCTCCATCTTCAGCATTCTGATGCTGAAGTTTCTCTTTTTCAGCTTTAGAGATGGTTTCCCACTCTTTTGAACTGCAGAAAAAAAATAAACACTTGTAATAGTTTTTTTTTGTAATAGAAATATTTCAAGTGTAACAGTTTTTATTGAAAACAAAAATGCTTTTTAAGTATCATATTTCATGCATTAGGCTTTTATGGCTCACATAGTATGATATAGTGAGATTAAGAAGCTCTTCAGTTAAAAAAAAACTGCAAAAAAATATGCAATCTGGTGCAGTTGCTGATAATTAAATGGGCTAAAAGATTATGATAGCTTTTTTAACAGTATAGATGACTACTTGCATAAAATGCACACACACATATATATAAATATATCAGTCATATCTCCTAATAATATAGTAAGATGATATTTGCACAGATGTACATATAAGCGTTCCTTAAAAGTCTCATGGATCATATTCCATACTTACGTTTTAACGTGATTTTTCAAAAAAATAATGTATGGATAATAAGTGGATAAGTAGATATACGAAATGTCAATCCAGTAAGTGTTCATCTTGAAATATTAACAATATTAAAGTTATTCTTACATTTACTTACATTTACTTACATTTACATTTACATATATGACACATCTGACAGTGGACATTTTCAATGATACAAAAAGGCCTATTAATTGCTATAATAAAAGTATAAACTACCAATCAGATGACCTAAAGCACTTAACTAGTTATTCAGCAAAGTTTTGATCATGTTAGAGGCCTTCAAAATTCGTATATCAAATATGATTTACTGGGTAAAACCAGTCTAAATTCAGATATAAGTAGAAACTCACTTATCGCTCCACGGTCCGTTCCATTCTACCTGACCCCAGGGGTTACGCAGACGCACCAGACGAATTTTAGACTCCTTCTGCAGGGACTGTTTACACTGCAGATACACAATATCACAATTATCATCAGAGGCTATCAAGTTAGCAACAAGAAATACAAAATAATAGATGTATACCTCCTCTACAGCGGTGACAGAGTAGGCATGTCCCTTCACAAGACCTGTAGTGGTACGGGGTTTCAAAGCGCGCTGGAACCAGGGACTGTGGGTAAAAATGTAATCGCTTTATGGTAGGATACTAGAAATTAGACCAAAAATTACCAAAGCCATATTATGCCCTTTACAAAGTCTTGATTTTGTTTTTGGGGCCTACTAGAATAGGTTTTAATGCTTGAATGTTTTAAAATCACACATTTGACATAATTGTAGCACCTCACTTCCCAGTCCGTCAGTAACGCTCTGTTTAGTTTTTGTCTCTATGAAGCCCCTCCTTCTGAAAAGCAAAATGTGCTCTGATTGGTCGACTGAACCAGTGTGTTGTGGTTGGTCAACCGCTTCCAGGAGTTTCAAAATGCCACGCCCCTTTTATTACCGTGGTATTTATTATTTAAATGATTTAAATGAGGGATATTGGGACGTGTTTTTTCCAGGAAGAAATCTCATGACTACAATCGAGCCGTTTCAGGGAGTTCAGATTCAGGGCTAACTGGAATGACTTTGTGCTTTGTAACTTTGCAGACCCTTTTCATGAGCAAATAGCAACATTACACACTAAAGAAAGTTAAAAATGTCTTCTGCTTGACTCACATCAATGGAGCAGCCCATGAGGGAGCCTCTCGCCAGAGCTTTCTTCATGATCTTGTACAGCTCTTTCGGTGCCTCCTTCATCTCATAGAATTCAGTCACTCCACCGGTGAAGTCCTCCATTCCCTCTGCAGTGTTTCCACCCTTAAGAGCCTCATAGGAGCCATGAAGTCTGAACAGGAATACACATAGGTTACATTAAGGGAGATAAAACAAATTTCTGCTGTACTTCAGTTAATGTATAGTTTCATTGGATACAATTAATTTAGTATAAATACTAAAAAGAAGTGCTGCAAAGAACAGCTTTAAGATTAGGGTCATTCTTATGAAATTGTGTCTTTTGTGTGTGTGTATGTGTCCCCATCACTGATATGATTAGAGCGATAGTAGAGTATTAGTAGGGTTAGAATAAGTTGACATATAGTTTATGATTTATGGTTTACAGAATGTCTGTTGGAGGACCATTACAATAAAGACTTAGCAGATATTAAGCAGACAGTCTACTTATACTCAAATGAGAGTTAGATGACATATAGTAGTGTAGTCAATAGTTGTTCAAAAGGGACCATCAAAATAAAGTGTTACATATGTTTGTTTTACACCTGAACATCATCCAGTCTTCATGTCATCATTTATCAACCTTTTGTGAATGCAATATGTGATTTAATGTGTGTATAAATATGAATCTGAAATGGAATGTAACAAAAAATATATTGAATAAAACATGCATTTAGTGATACAGACTTTATTCACAAAAATAAGAGATAAACTGAGATTTCTGAGCGATCCACGCTCACACGGATCTGCGAAAAAGACTAAATATGCTGTATTATTCATGCCAGACCAGTAGTTGGCGATGTCACTTTTTAAAGAAACAGTACGCACATGTACAATGTGTGTGGGACTCACGGATGGAAATTAGCCTTGGCTAAAATCCGGCATTTTTACATGCATGTAGTCCGTGTTATGTTAAAATGCACAAACCAATCAAATAAAAGTAAAAAAAAGAATGACCACAAAACATGCATGATGTGCATGTCGTCACTGTTTTCAAAAATTCACGTTTTCGTACACGATAACAATATTGGTTTCACAGACTTGCACTTGAAAGTGTGTAAATGCCCCATTTGAAAAAAAATCTAAAGTCCGAAGACAAACGAAAAAAATAATCACAATTGTGAGATAAAAACTCGCAATTACCTTTCTTTCTTTGAATATTCTGTGATAGAAACAGGCTTCCATATAGGCTTCCATATATATAATGCATTTTTTTATGCACATATTTACATATTAAGGGGTCGATGATCACACAGAATGTGTTTTCCATTCCACTGCACTACTTTTCCATTGTTTTTCCATCTTTAACCACTGCGCTCGTGTCTTTTGTAGCACGGCATTCATGCATGAACACGGCATTCTAGAAACACTGCACTCATGTTAAAAGAAGTTTAATTTTTAATGAAACGCATTTTTGTCATTCCACTGACCTTGATCTCATGTTTTTAACAGCAAAATGTGTTCTGTCTGAACAGCTATTAGTGGCCTATGTCATTTTTCCCTGACCTTCAACCCTGTAACATTCAACCCCCCCCCCAAAAAAAATTTATATAACAGGATTGACACAAAATTGACGATTTACTTTGCAACTTCTAACTGGATTGGGGGTATGGACAATATGGAGTTTTTAGCGGCCTCTAGCGGTGATGTTTCAGAATGCAACAAGAGCGCTCGTGCCCGTGTGCGTGATCTCAAGAGCGAGCATTCGCTACCAGCCACACGGAGACTTTCAACGCAACGGCAAACTAATCACACAACATGCTGGAAACTAATATAAACTCCCACTGCAGGTACATTAATAGCCTACTTTTATCAGCTTGACGTTGAACTAATGCTCTGTGCTTGTCCATGATAATGTTACAGTAAACTGCATTTAGTCTAGCTGACATAACATGTTATAGCATAAGCCATTTCGCTAACTATTCGTGTATCTTTCACAATCAGCAATGTCAACATAGGTGAATGTAGCCTATAATATGATAACGAAAACGGTTAGTGAACTAAACTGAACAGTTTCAGTGTATCAGTAAGATCGTAGGACGTGACATTACTGTACTAAACGTGTCTGGAAATGTGTATAAACAATATGATAGTAGTGGATGAGTGACGTTCAGTAACTAGATCTAGTAAATAAAATTAGTTACATCCTAAAGCACCGACTTTTTGTTATCCTGGAACATTCTTTTGTATTCATGTCATGTTTCATGTAGTTTACCTTGCTATTTCACTAGAGTTTACTAATATGTTGTAGCCTACTAATATGTTGCCGATGTTGATCCGCGTTTGCGTCCGGAGTCGAATCCGATTCACGTTTTGCCTGACGAGCTTCAGCAGATAAAACTTTTTTGTTTATTATATTTTTGTGGAGTTTGTGTTGGAGTCTGTGTTGTGCTGGAGGCAGGACGTTTTGGGGAGTTATCAGACTCAGCTGAAGTGCCGTTGCTCTCATGTTGAAATCAACGGGGTTATTGTGTCCATTTCTTTTACTGTCTATGGGTCGCATAGACTGTAATAAGGATAGAGAGGCTTGGGAGCGCGCATGCACGTCACATCCGATGGATTTCGCAGGGAATCCGACCCGGAGACCTCACATATAAATATGAATATTGGCCTTCAGAGGTAATAGCAAAACCCGAAAAGTGGATCATTGCAATGTGTGATTACAACCCCTTCAAACACAGGCAATAAAAAAAGGATTCATTTTATAAAAAAGTTCCATAGAGAACCTTTAAATATCAAGGACTGACCAACTCCAAAACAAAAGATGTAAATGTCAAGCACTTGATACTTACTTAGCATAAGCTTTTTCCAGAAGAGCACTCCAGAATTCATTCCTTTCAGCGGACTTGGTGAACACCAGCTGGTTGTTGAAGGTGGGAATGCGGTCATCAACAACAACATCCACCCAGTCACCATAACGCCAGAACTGAGTAGGAAAACACACAGAGGAGGACATGCAAATCAGGCCTAATGAAGATATTAAAGGAGTAGTACACTTTTAAAAAAAACTTTTGTTGATAATTTACTCATATCCATGTCTTTCTTTCTTCGGTTGGAAAGAAATTAAGGTTTTTGATGAAAATATTCCAGCATTTTTCTCCATATAATGGACTTTAATGGGAACCAAACGGTTCAAGGTCCAAAAGACAGTTTCAGTGCAAACTGCACACTGTTCAAAGGGCTTTAAACGATTCCAGACGATGAATAAGGGTCTTATCGAGCGAAACGATCGCTCTTTAAAAAAAAAAGTTTAAGTTTTATAAGCTCAAATGGTCGTCTTGCTCTGTTCTGTGATGCGCATTTGTGACTCTCCTATTCGAACTCATTCATCAAAATGAACGAATCTTTTTTCATGTCATTTGGTTCATTCAACGAACGAAATGAACGAATTGACTCTGGAAAAGATTCGTTCATTTTGATGAATGAGTTCGAACAGGACAGCCACAAGCGCAGCATTACAGAACAGCAAGACGACCATTTGAGCTTATAAACTTAAACTTTGTTTTTGTTTTGTTTTTTTCAAATGAGTGATCGTTTCACTCGAATAAGACCCTTATTCATCGTCTGAAATCGTTTAAAGCCCTTTGAACAGTGTACAGTTTGCACTGAAACTGTCGTTTGGACCTTGAACCGTTTGGTTCCCATTGAAGTCCATTATATGGAGAAAATGCTGGAATGTTTTCATCAAAAATCTTAATTTCTTTTCGATTGAAGAAAGAAAGACATGGACATCTTGGATGACATGGGGGTGAGTAAATTATCAGCAAAAGTATTTTAAAGTAAACTACTCCTTTAATTCAAAAGCTATTTTGCTCAAAAGACACCGACCTGGAAATGGAAAATTCCCGCATAGCCTTCAGAGAAGCTCTGCTCTTGAGGTATAACACGATATAGCAGCTTGTCGTTCAGAGTCAGACATGCAATAGCAGCGAGCAACCAGCAGTCTCCTAAAACACAATAATATTTCACAAAAACATTTTATATACTGCACATATAGACCTATTTGCAGCAAAACAGGGGCCTACACTGCATGATCTCAGCATTTTCAGATTGTCCAGGGAACATGCCAGGTTGGTACTCTGCATTAGCAACCTTTGTGGCTTTGGGCTCTTTTATTGCCCATATGGGGTCACAACAATAGGAAGCGCTGCTAGCTGGATTCCCTTCCAACACAGTAAACACAATATGAGGGGTCCCTGCTGGACTGTCGGCCTGTATATGGGGCCAGAGAGAGGTACTCGTCCCTGCAATTAGACTCATACACACTTTCCAAATATCAGAAAACAGTTTGTAACATTGATTATTGTGTCAATGTGTTAATCTTACCCAGGTCTCCTTGGCAGATATCCGTCCTGTTAGCGTCTCCGACAATGAACTGTGGATTTTCACAAATCTCCTGTAGAACAAATGCCATCAAAGTGTTTGATTGTAACTCAGATTTTACACAGATACAAAGACTGATATGATCAATCTCTGATGTTTTGGTTGAATAGATGGATGGAGAGACTAGTTGTCACAAGGTTTTAAGCTAGAAGTATGGAAGCCTATTTCCACTTCAAGTAATTGTGTTGATAATTTCTCTCTTTTCTTGCACTTGTGACTTCATCTTTCACTTGTAATTGTGACTATATCGCACTATGTGACTTTATTTCCAGCTTTTGCAACATTAGACTCTACCTTACAATAAGACTATTTCTCGTAACTGCTGAATTATATCTCACATTTTGACCTTGCTTCTTGTTTATAACTAACAATGTAAATATTTCTCACAATTGCGATTTTGTATCTCACAAATTTTCTTTATTTCTCCCATTTGTGGCTTTTTATATTGCGATGTGACTATTTCTCTAAATTGCGACTTTATATCTCACAATGTGACTTAAGTCCTTGCAACTGAATTAATATTCTCACTATGACTTTAGTGTTCACAATTGTGACTTTATATCTCACATTGTGACTTTTGTTCTCATAATTTTGGCTTTATGTCTCACAATGTGACTAAAATCTTCTCATAAAACCGACTTTATCTCACAATGTGACTTTAGTTTTCACAACTGTGACTTTCTCAATGTGACTTTATTTCTCACAATTGCATTGTTTATCAAACAATGTGACTTTATTCCTCACAATTGTGACTATATATCACAATGTGATTTATATTTCAATTTTTACAATGTATTAAAACAAGCTTTTCCGTATAATTATCATGATACGAGTATTTTTAATTAATCTCTGATAGGTAATCCTGTTTATCTCAGGGGTTATCATTGACTGTCAAGTGAAATTTGCTTTTAATTTTAGTAATTTAATTTACTACATTATCCGTTGGCCTAAACCAGAGTTTCCTGGGGGGTTCATGAGTTGTTGAAAAGCTAATTAAATTGTAAAAATTTTAAGAAATAATAATCAAAATGAAAAACCTCATTTGTTTACCTCCATGTCATTTGACCATTAACCAACATCATGTGTTGTTAAATAACTGAAATATTAGCTTATGGGGTACTTGAAGTAAAGTTTAGATCAAAGAGGTTCAGATGACTCAAAATGTTTTAAAAATACTTGGTATAACAACGGGTTGAAATGTTAATCTTAATATGTACATTTCATTGCTTTGTGATTCATAATTAAATACCGTTCTTTAATATGCTATATGCATTGTGACAACTGACCCCACATAGTATAAAAACTGACCTTGCTGTTGGGCCATCTAGTCACAAGAGGTCAAAGCTGAAAAATGGTATCATTTGATTAGCTAAATAGCTTTTTATAGCCAATACTTTGACATGAAGAACAGTGACAACTAGCCCTAGTTTTCCCAACATGCCCTCTGCAATCATATCTTTTAGGTTCTTACTCCATCAGAGGCAGGTCGTGCACGTGTGCACGTATAAGCAAATAAATCTATTTTTAAGGAAGTCCAATTAGTTGTCCATGAGCCATTTCGACATCCCACCAACAATGTCAGTCCCAGTCCACTTGAACCCTCACAGGCCTCCTACCTTGGGACGCTTCCAGATGATGTTCTTGACTTTGTTCGACTTGTGGCCCAGCTCTTTATAGCCAAGAGAGTCCACAGTGGCAGGGAAGGTTTCATCCTCAAAAAGGGTCTTCTTCTGGAGATACTCCTGCTCTGAGAAGGTTGTAGTCCTGTCCGCTGAAACGGAGAGGTTTGCTCAGGGAGCCTTCGCCATCCCTTCTCTCTCTCTCCCGGATTAACCGGTCGCAAAAGAACCCAGACGGCGTATAAGGCATCGTGTCTCACCGGGACAGTGTTTTTTTTAGGGATTGAAAACACTAGCTTTTGCCACCACAACTTAAGTCTTGCACGCCAAAACTCCCTGGCATAAATTCAAACAGCTGACGTCTGATTGGCTCTCCTGCTATGGGTCAGGGAGTAGAAACCAGGGTTAGAGGAAAAAAAACAATGTTTGAACACACTCCTTTTACGTGCACAAACACATACACACAAACACACCTGCATGCATACACAAAATGCTCTTTAGGCTGCTCCCATTGGCTGATGAACAATGAGTATTGGGCGAGGGTTGCGCTCTCGTGCCGCCATTGTGGGGCGACACAAAGGAAAGCGGTCCTGCAAAGAGAGGCCAGTGAGATGGCCTGCCTCAGCAGAAGGCATTCACAGCCTTTAAACCTGTTCTCAATAGAGTTCAGCATTAAGCACTCTCAGCATAACCACAGGCTTGACCTCACTTAACAAACTCTATATCACTTTATCAACGCCTCATTTGTGTGGAAAATTATCGACCAGCTACTGTAACCAACATTGTATCATACAATAGCATTCAAAAATTTTGGGGTCGGTGAGATTTTTACTAATGTCTTTTTCTGCACCAATCGTATTGTGACATATTATTAAAATGTAAAATTTTCTATTTTAATAGAATGTAATTTATTCTTGTGATGGAGATTAATTTTTTGCATCATTACTCTAGGCTTCGGTGTCACATGATCCGTCAGAAATCATTCTAATACGCTGATTTTGTACTTTTCTTTTAATATTATTCATTTATTTTTGGGAGTCATGATACAGTTTCTCAGGATTTATGTGAAATAGAAGAACATCATTTATGTGGAATAGAAATCTTTTGTAACATAAATGTATTTACTGTCACATTTGATCAATTAAATGAATCCGTACTAAATAAAAATATATTTTTTTAAATATTCAAATTTCTTAAATAAAATGATCTTACTCACCACAACCTTTTGAATGGTGCTGTACATGGATCATAAAAAATAAACAAAATGACTTTGCTCTTTCAGAATTCTTTATTTAAAAATTAAAGATGTTGCAATTAAGAAAACAAATTTCACCTCCATCATGTCAAATCTACAGTATTATGTAAGTGTGGCGAAGGAAAACAGCTATAAATCACGTTAAAACAAACTAATTTCTTGAGGTAGACAATCATTATGGAGGGAATCTTTAATATTAAACTGCATTATTAAATTGCTGATTTAATTATCCAAATTATAATGATTAATTGCAATTATAAGCTGCTGATACTTTTTAAGGCATGCAACAGCATCTGAAAAATTCCAAAATTACAATTGTAAAAATAAAATAATGCAATCTGGGACATTTGAAAAACTCCATCCACTATATTATTATTTCCCAGTCTTTGTGTATTTCTAGGCCCAAGCCAGTTAAAGTTAATACACCTCGTTTTACGTCGAACTCAAACTCGACTGGTGTCCTCGCCGCACCTTAAAGAGAGAAACAGAAGGTTTATATTATAACTCTCTGGTTTATATTTAACACCACTTTATTTATGTATGCAGTATTCTACTAATAGTTCCCACAAAATAAAAAAGTTTGCCGTCTACACACCTGACTTGAGCTTGGGTTTTCTTTTCAAACTTTTCAGACCAAGAATGACCACTGATTCCACTTTGTCATCGGAGACAAACGAGCCTTTATCATCAGCGCAGCTGAAAACACATTGCACAAGGAGAAAGGCGTATTGAGCTTTCTGAACACACACAATGGTATATATACCATGTTCTAACTGTTTACATTTTAAATTCCTTGTAAACGGTACCAAAAAGATCAAACTTTTAAACAAAAGACCATCCCTAAATATAATGGAAATGAAAAGTGATGTTGAGCCATTACCTGCTAACAAGCCTGCCAACTCGCATGCTAAACCGGCGCAGGCAGAACTGCATCTGGTCTCTGTAACTAAAAGAGTGGCCGTCATCCAATAGAAACGAATCCATCAGCGTTGCCCTGCAATGCAAAACATGTCATCCAAATCAATGCGGTCTATTATTATGTGTGTGTGTGTGTGTTCAAATCTTGTTTAATGTTGGGCTCCTTAAAGATCTGACCATAAGGCACATCATGCACAACCATGTTTCTTTGGTCATGTTCCCTTGCAATACTATGTTTTCTGGACATGTATAATTTTAAATACTTTAGAGCAGGGGTTACAAAACTTTTTTGTCATCCGAAAACATTTACTTAAAGAACCCCCTGAGATTTTAATACTTCTATAACTTAAAAACGCATTCACATATTCACGGTTTTCTGATTATGGGTAATGGTCATTTTTTCTATTGTTTTTATTTGTAAAATATTTAAAAAAATAATAATAATAATAGTTATTATTAATTTAATAACTAATAATAACAAATAAAGGCAAGAATTGTAAATCAAATTTTTGTACTGCAAAGAAAAACAATATTATTTGATAATAATTATAACAATTCTTTTATTTTAACAACTCTCTGTGTAAAAACTCTAATGTCTTAAAGTGCCCCTATTATGCTATTTTAAAGGTTCATAATTGTTTTATAGGTCTCCTACGACAGATTTATGTGCATCCAAGATGACAAAAAAACTTTATTAAAATTTTCACATAATATACATTATCATGCACTTTGATCTATAAAACTTTGCAGAGCTTTTACATTAACAAACAGCTACACTGCATAAAAACACTGCATAAAATATAATATTTGAAAAAGCATAATAGGAGCACTTTAAATTCTTAACTTCCAAACTTCAAACCCTTAAGCTTCTAACATTGCAAATCCTTAAAACGTTTATTTGGTAACACTTTACAATAAGGTTCATTTATTAAACATTAGTTCATGCATTAACTAACATGAACTAACCATTTGTTACTGTATTTGTTATTCTTTGTTAACGTTCAGTTAATACAAATCTAGCTGTTCATTGTTTGTTCATGTTAGTTCACAGTGCATTAACTAATGTTAACAAGATTTTAATAAAGTGTTAGTAAATGTTGAAATTAACATTACCAAAGATTAACAAATGCTGAAGAAGTATTGTTCATTCTTTGTTAATGTTAACTAATGTAGTAACTAATGAACCTTATTGTAAAGTGTTACCGTTTATTTTGATTGAATAGTAGTGAAATGCTGTAAACTTCAAACCAAAAAATGCTGAACATTATGTGAATGTAAACAAAGAGAACATAGAAAACATTGCTTTAAAGTACCACCCAGGTGAAAAAGACGTGCAATTAAGTGTATTAAAATGCATAACATTATATTTGTATTGTACTAAAAACATGTTTAAGTACATTCTTAATACACTTAATTGTCGTCTTTTTCACCTGGGCATGTAAATACTGTAGAACAGAAATATGAAAATCAAACGGTACCATAGTAATATTAAGTCTTGGAGTGGGCGATATAAGCACAAATTTGGTACACTCAGCTTAATTGTGTCCTTATTACAGGTACCTGTACTTACTATAGTTATAACAGTAAATGATCCATAATTACAAGCAACTTACCACTAACCAATTTACTATAATTACTCCAGTCTTCAGTGTCACATGATCCTTCAGAAATCATTCTAATATGTGGATTTGCTGCTCAAGGAACATTATTATCAATGTGGAAAACAGTTGTGCTGCTTAATATTGTTTTGTGGCAACTGTGATACATGTATATTATGATATTAGCATCTGATTCCATCCCTGACCCATACTATGGTACCTCCAGTACTTTCGGTTTTATCATGTGGTCACCTTAGTGTCCAGTGCCACAGTGAGAGTGATTGGATGCTGCTGTAGGTCGGCTGTACAGGACCCACAACCGGCTCTCCTGGGAACCACTGTCCCGCCACGCTGGAACACAGGCACCTGACACACAGGGTATACCGTCAATAACTCTGTATGACTTCTAGATTCATTAGCCTGCTGTGTCAGAGATGTGAGGCGAGTCACTCACGGTGTTCAGAGTCACTGGCAGATCCAGAGTTCTGGCACCCTTGTGTACTTCAGCCGTGTTTGTGTCAGTACCACAGCTTTCAAACACACAAAACATCTCTTATGAACACACTTTAACCTTCAGTACAATTCATTTGTGAATTAGGCTTACCTCATCAGACCCTGGGAGCAAAACCCTGACCTCTGTGACCCCAGGATCTGTCACAGGGCACACAAGGAGAGCACTGCCTGCAAAATGCCCATTAGTTAGAATGGTATCTGATTTGGACTGCTATGTTTTAAAAATGTCTCATATACTGTAGTCATGTTTACCAATCATGTACTGGTTCTCCACAGCAAACGTGCTTAGAATCGCTGGGAAACTCTACCCAAAGAGGTCTGTAGGGAAACACACAGGAAACTCTTCAGCACACATATAAGCCATAGTAAATAAGGTTGTGCTGCAGTTTAAAATGCAGTACCTGATGGGCGCCAGGGCTGACACGTGTGCTTGGTGGAACAGAGTGTACCAGTACGGCAGGAGACAGTATCTGTCCTGAACAGCAGAGCGGATAGCAGAGGTGACTTCCTCCCCAAACAGCCAGGGCTCACGACGCTTGGTCACTTTAGCCGAGTGTCCTCTGAAAAATGGCTGAAGAGCCCCTGCTTGATACCAGCGGACCAGGAGCTCAGGGTCTGGATCCTGCACAAATCCCCCTACATCGGCTACACACACACATACCGGACCATATTCATGCTCATTTTACACCCAGTTCAGGAAAAGTTTGACCAAATATACAGTAAAACAGTAATATTGTGAATTATTATTACAATTTGAAAGAACTAATTTCAATTGTAATACAGTTTAAAATGTGCTTTATTCCTGTGATGTCAACGCTGAATTTTCAGCATCCTTCAGAAATCATTCTAATATGCTGATTTCAAGAAACATTTAATATTATCAAACGTTGTGTGGCTTATTATTTCTGTGGAAACCATGATTCATCAGGATTCTTTAATGAATAGAAATTTTCATTAATTTATTTTAAATAGAAATAATTTATAACATAATAAATGTCTTTACTGTCACTTTTGATCAATTTAATGTGTCCATGTTGCATAAAAGTGTTAATTAAAAAAAAAAACTTTTGGGGAGTAGTTTATTCAGGGCGTAAAATTAGTATATGAAATAAAATGATATGTTTGCAAAGTTTTTACGAATTCTAACAATACTATGTTTTGAGAACATGAACGTGAACAAACATGAACGACGCTCAGGATAGTTGACGGACCAGCTCTTCATTGTCATGAAAGTTTAAGCCTAAATTATGTAATGCCCGTCTCAGCGAGTATCCTAGTAATCATAGTCGGCTATGTCTTAAATGAACAGTTGAGAAAGAAAACACGTATGTACAGAATGCATCAGTATTCGGTCTTAAAGTGACAGCAGCCTAAAACACCTGCTGCTCTTTGTGTTTTAATGTTAAAAACACTCACTGCACTTGACTGGATAACTTTTGTAACTTTAATAAGGATTAATCTGTTTAATTTATACAGTGAAAAATATGCAATGTTATTTTACATTTGATTAGCCTACTTTATTCAATATGTGTACCTGAAAATTGTCTATTTTCACTGGTATCTAAAATTTGTGCGTCATAACAGCAATTCATAACTGATTTGTTATGAATTGCAACAATTAAATTTCATATTTCATAAAACAGTTTCATGGCCATTGGCATGTGTGGCAAAAATTTAGGCCCTGAGTGTATAGTATATGTATGACTGACATATTTACCAACATTAATATCACAATCAACTTACTTTGTGGGTTAAAATATGATATATTAAGCTGAATATGACATAAAAACTGTCACTTTATTAGTCTAACCTCCACAAAAGTGTATTCCTGTCAAACTCAGTGACAGCAGCATGGGTATTGAAATCTTCAAGTACTCCCAAGTAGCAACATTGTCCCCAGTCCATATGGCACCTGTGACATAAACAGTTCAGTGTTGCAATGGGCCGTGCTGTTTGTTTCCAGCAACACAATGGACATGATTTGATTTTGAAGTTACCTAATCTTTGAGACCCAGCAAAGAAGGAACGTGAAAGGATAAACGGCCTTTCTGTGCCACCGGAGCGGGTTAATAAGCCCTCAAATGTAGCCATATGCTGTGAAGAGGGGAAAACAATATAACCATGATCTGTCTCTATATTACAAGCATGTTTTGACTTTGCTTACCTGATAGAAGCCATATAAGTTGTGTAGTTCCCTATGTTCCCATCCTCCGAAGTGCACGGCATCTTTTGGCATTGTCTGCTCCTGGCCCGTTAAAGACAGAAGGTTCATTCATGTCGTTCCACACGAACAAAGATTCTGTTGAGCCCTAATGGAAGAGTGGATAAAGAGCAAACCGTTACCTATAGAAATGTAGACAATGAATTTTTAGATCAAAAGATGCTAAGGAACCACTTTAAATAGTGCTCAGTAAATTTTAACAAGCAATAAATCCTTAATAGTGATCAAAAATTGAGACTCACTTCATATTTGCTTAGAGAGAACTGTCTGGCATAAAATGATCTTGTCTTTGAGCTACTGAAGTCCAAATAACTGGATTCACCTGATGATGGAACAGTAATTACTTGATTTTGACATTTCCTTGAAATGTGAGTGCTAAATTTGATGTAAAACAAGATCTCAATGCAAATAAGTCTATTATTAAAGGTAAAAAAAATTGTCATCCTTTGACTCATGCCTCATGCATTCTTTCTTCTGTGGAACATAAAATCAGATATTTTTTCTGATTTCAGTAACTTTTTTTCCTTACAATTGAAATCAATGGTAACCAAAACGTTTAATTACTAGAATTGTTCAAAATATCTTCTTTTGGGTTCAGAGAAGACAGAAAGTCTAAACGACATGAGACTGAGTAAATGATGAAGGGATTTCAGTGTTGAAAATCAAATACATTTGACAAAAGCACATACAATAACTAAAGCTTAAACTAAAATACAAAAATAATAGCTAATTAAAAATGTTAAATACTACAATAGAATAATAAATAAATATTAATTCATTTTCAGGTGAACTATTTTCCTTTATGCATTAGCCTAGGAATAGAGATCACTAATGAAGAATTATGGATAGTTTAGAGAAACTGAAATCAATTGATGATACGATTTCTGATCAGTTTTGACTTTAAAAAGTTACTGCAAGTCTTGTTGAGAAATGTTTCTGTATGATTTTCATTTTCATGTAAACTGGATCTTACCTGGCCAACAAGTTCCTTCATAAACAGTGCCTTGTCTATTCTTCACAAAGTGGCCTCCGGCTTTAGCTTCACAGTAAAACGACCAATCAGGATCAATCTTGATGTGCGGGTCACTAATAACAACCAACTAAAGAGGCAAATAATAAACATAAAATAACCGGATACCTTTTAACTTCAGAAGCCCATTACTATACCTTCCTGTTCTTCTTCTGGAGGTGATGCTGTAGTTCTACTGGGTTTGGAAAAAGCTTAGAGTCCCAGGTGAAGTAGCGCTTCCCGTTTGTGTGCTCTATGTCCAACCATATGACATCATACGGAATACTGTGGGAGTCAAATCCAGCATCCACAGCTTTCACATCCGCCTCGTCCTCGTCAGTTCCAGCGGCATTGGTGATAGCCCAAAGAGAAGAGTGGAGGAAGAGCCTGATAACCTATTGGCAGAGAAATATATTTATAGCCACCTTCTTTTTAATATAAGAGCAAATGCGGACATTTGTAACTTGAATGTGCGAGGTTTCCGGTGTTACCAGAAAAAATATCAATGAAAAACCTACAAAAGTCCTAAATGTACATTTTTGTTATACCACCATTGACAATATTTGGGGAATAGTATGTACCTGTGAGTTGAGCGTACTGGGAGAAACACTTGGGCAGCTGTGGGTCCCAGCAAAATGAAACAGTCGATTGTGCCGCTCTCTGATATCCATCTAACATCAGTCTGAGGTGCGATCTTGCTTTTCTTCCCTGGTGGTTCATCCTCATTCTGTTCAGACAACAAAAATAATCAACTGAAACACATCTGAAAATCCATATTTCCCCTATTTTATTGATTTTGACTATTCTGCAGCTAACAGGGAACTTTGGCTAATGTTCTGGCAAGCTTCTCTCAAAGTTCATCTAATGTTACAACTTGTTTCAGAACGTTCAGAGAACATTCAAATAAAACGGAATGTTCCCTTAAAGGGACAGTTCACACAAAAATTTAAATTTTGTCATCATTTCCTCACTCTCATGTTGTTCCAAACCTGTATGATATTTTGATGAACGATGGTAACCAAAGAGTTGACGGTAGCCATTGACTTTTTTCACACTATGGAAGTCAATGGTGCCCCACAACTGTTTGGTTACTCATATTCTCCAAAATCTCTTTTGTGTTCAACAGAAGAAGAGAAACTCATTCCTGTTTGGAACAACTTTAGGGTGAGTAAATGATGGGAGAATATTTATTTTGGGTGAACTATCCCTTTAAAGGGGTCAGTGAACTGACTTTTTAAATTTTATTATAATGTTGTCTGAGGTCAACTTATGACGTTCGCTTGGTTTTTACATTCAAAAACATCAAAATGAATAATAGGCTATTTTTTACCCTAGTTTTGAGCCTAGCTCAAAAACGCTCTGTTTTTACGGGCGTCTCACACTGAAGACTTGAAGGTAAACGCCTACTGCTGTGATTGGATAACAGTTTTGCATATTATAATGAGTTTCACTTCTGACTATTTTGTCATCACGAGGTAGGCATCTATGTTATTTAGCTACACGTGTAAAAGCTTTTCTTGTACTAACAAGGGCGTTTTCAGTTCTGAAACTTACAGGATATTCTTATAATATGATGACCTCTTAGATGTCAAAAGCTCAAGGAAAATTTGATTTCTCAGTTCATAACCCTTTTAACATTAATTTAACCTTAAAAACTGGATGTTTTGAACGTTCAGGGAACATTCAGAAATAACGTCTTCATAACTTAATGGGAAAGTTAGCGAAACGTTTTTAAATATTATTTTGTTAGCTAGGTCAACTGTTATCTGAAAGTCATTTAAACTGCAGTGTGTCATTTCTGGCCTACTAGTGACACCAAACACTATTGCAATTGTTTCCAAACGGTCGATTGAATAATAAAACTGCACCTCATCTGGCTTTGAATTGTACTTGACATCAACCAGAGTCTCAGATGCGTTGAGCCAGAATACTCCAGCTGTCCTCTCTGGCTTGTGAGCTATCAGGACAGGGACAGAACCGTAAAGACCCAACCTGCTATTGATGTCATAGCCAAACACATCCAAGTTGTACAGCCGATACGCCTCAGAGACACTGTGAAGTAAAACTACATCATATTAGGCAAGAGTCTATTCTGTTCAACTTGTCTTCTGTAGGTATGCATAGTGTCTCAACCACATCAGTTTTAGAAAGCAAACTCTGAGATATTTTATGAAGTGCACTACCTTGTGTCCTTCAACACCAGGGTATCAGCATGTTCAGGAAGACCATACGTATGGTTGAACCCATGGAGACTTAAGTCCATACCCACCGAACTAGGACCTGAATTTAAGACATTAGCAATGATATGTTATAAAATAACTAGAAAATGTGGCTGGTGCTTGCTCATGTAAAACTATGTATGAATTTCTCTCTTCTGCTGAACACAAAAGAAAATATATTTTGAAGAATGCCAGTAACCAGACAGTTCCAAAGTGGGGAAAAAAATACAATGGAATTCAATGGCTACCAACATTCTTCAAAATGTCTTCTTTTGTCTTCTAAAACTAATAGAAGAAATAAACGTGAGTCAATTATTTTTCATTTTTTCATTTTTGAGTGAACTATCCCTTTAAGGAACTGTCTTTTTACCACATTTATAATAAAAATCTATGAGCAAAAGTGGTAGATTGCCACAAAGCACATTTCACACAGAAGTCACTTTCAAACTAAGCAGCTTTCTGTTGGTCAACGTGGCAAACTCGTGTGAAAAACTTGAACCAGATGTAAAATTTCTCTGGGATTTTATTGACCTCTCACAAAATTCACAAACACATGGATTCTATTTAAACTTACTGGGTTATGGTGGCAACATTTGGCCAAATAATGATAAATGTGACCACACCGTTACAGTTAAGGCCCGTTTATACCAAAAAAGATATTATAACAATTACAATACTGGCGTCCATCTTCAACACCAAGCAAAAGTAAGTTGGGTTCTGATTGGCTGTCAATGTTTTTATTGTTTTTATTGGAAAAATAGTTCTGAAAGTGATTCCAGTGGTTCCTCTGTGTCATTATCATTACAGAAGTGGTTTGGACTTTGCTATTCTAATTGAATAATGATTATTAAAACTTTGTAGAGTTTATTTTAGTTGTTGGCATTGATGTGAGCGGGCCTCTAGGGTTCGTTTAAATCCTTAACCCTATGTATACATCATTAGTAATGCAAGCAACCATATTAATAATAATACAAGTTTCACTGGAGTTGATGAAATGAACAATGGAGTTGTATTCTGTATGTTATGTCAGGTTACCATTTGCCTTGATGTCCTCAAACTGTCTGAAAGTTTCCTTCCACAGCCCACATTGATTTTCATCTTCCTTTGAGATGGAAGAACATTATTTGTCTAAAAGTAAGTTCTCACAATCATAAATGTTCACATTAAAACCTATAATCTCACCTGACATGAATTTGAAGATGACCTGTAAGAAATTTGAATAGAGTTAAATAGGAAAAAACAACATTTTGTGGTAGTATAAAACAACAGTCCTCATATATTGTTCCTCATACCTAGTTGGATCTTGCAGAGTCTCAAAGTAGAGTTTGTTTTCTGGGTTAAGGGTGACAATCTCCTCCCCATCACAGGAAATCTCTAGTTTGAAAGGCGAAAAGGAAACCAGCAACTGGTACTGTCCCAGACCCCAAGTTAGACATACACAGTCCTCTCTCTTCCAATGAACTCTCAGCCTGTCAAAGACATAACAATGAAGAACTGGCAGAAGCAAATCTAGGAGAGATGTGAAGAGAATTGTGAAGTTTATGGCTTACGGCTCATATCTAATCCCTCCAACCAAAACATCTGAAACGTGGTAGCGTTGTTTAAAAGGCTGAAGCTCATCAATAGAAACTCTGACTGTTCCATTTTGGGTTGCCCGTATTTGAAGACTCAGCCGATTCTGGAAGATGTAGAAATAGTTTTGATAACGTTTTATGATATTTTGCATCTTTGAATACTTCCAAGCTTTATTACATCCTTTAAACTACATCATTTGAATTTAACAAAACAACAGTGAATGAATGAGCTATGAGCTCAGTCCACCTGAGAGTCCCGTTTACAGAGCTCCAGACTGGCTCCTCTATCTGTGAGCAATAAAGTCTCCAAGGAGGCAAAGTACTGAGACACTGCTTTATCTCTCTGTCGCCTATTGTAGAGAACAAAGGTCAAATTTATTTCACTAAAGAAATAAAGTGACTTATTTCCTAAATAATGGCATCTAGATATTATTAACCAGTTACAACAGTATAACAACATTTATTATTAATTTATTATTATTATTATTTATTATGATAATTTTTTTAATATTATTATTTATTATTAATAATAAATATGTATGATTAACCAGTTACAACAGTATAACAACAACAATAATAATGCTTACCTGTAGAATGTAATGTCATGGTTTTTCTTAAACTTCTCTTTAAAGAGTAACAAAACACTTAACCAACTTTTTTTAGTTAATGATCTGTAAGAATGGAGCTTCATAAATGCTGTTCATTGATTCAAGTACATTTTTTGACAATTGGCAATAAAGTCTTTTAATTTTCAAATATATGGTGTAAAAACGTCTGAGTGCTGCCCTCTTCAGGTTAAACGGAAAGCTCCTGCAGCAGGGGTACTCTCTGACGTCAGCGAACTCTCTGACACTACTCTGTCACGCCCTTGGTGCGAGCTCACCACGCCCTTGGCAGCCCCTGGTATAAAAGCATCTGGTTCCGTCAAAACTACTCTAGCGAGTCAGTTGGATTTATAAGTATTAAAAACGATCAGGATAGCATCATGAGAACCCGAACTCGAAAGATGGACTAATCATTTCTCTTTCCGGTGCTGACAGCATAGACTATATGGGACTGACAGGAAGAACGAAAGACTCGAGTCCCGGCCGAACTGGAGAGATGAACTAATCTTTATTCTTTCCAGTACTGCTGTGCTATATCGCACGGCCGCTTCCTTTCGGCGCCCATGTTATGGTGTCGTTCACACCAGACGCGGAGCGCCGTGGCGAGGCGCAGCCGGCCAGCGCCGTGAAGCGCCAGTTTCGGCGTCTAGTCTATTTTTTCCGGGAGCCGCGAGTGATCCGCGTCAATTCCGGAAGGAAGTTACACCAAGACACACTCGACCATCCGGTAAATGTAATCAAGATTTTCGTAAGTAGCCTACTAGATGTTTTGGAATATTTAACATGACATTTTAATTATATAATGATGAAATGAATGAAATGATTCGATAAAAGTTTAGTTCATTTTGCTGAACGAGACTCAAAGATCCGAGTCAGTAAAATGATCCGAACTTCCCACCACTACAGCTGTCAATTAATCCGTCAATGCGGGTCTCATGTGCACGCTCCCTGCTCAGCCCCGCCCTTGGCTCGTCCCCTCTGTCTCCGCTGGGGTCTGCCCACTTTTTTAGCATTTTTCAAATTTTGCCAGTGGGTGGAGTCAAGCTTTGACCAGGGGTTTAGTTACACTTTAAACTCATCACCCGGAACGCCACTGTAATGTAATGTAATGGTACATCATAATTAAGTACAGTTCAATTTTTTTCTTAATAGGCTACTGTAATAATTGCAAGTAGTCTGCAAGCATATGCTACATGTCCTTAATGACAACAATAAAGATAAAGATCGCTCACAATTTTAACAACGTGCTTTTGATCACATTAAGTTACGTGCATGATCATCGTTTCAATGCAGCAGGAATGCTTGTTACCTCTCAAGTTCTGTTGAAAGTACATTAACCTCCATGATTCCGCCACATGAAGAGGAAGTTATTTGACAGCACTGAGACTCGAGGTCTGTGTTCTTTCTAATGGGAGACAATCGCTAATAGCCTACTATTAAATGTTATTATGGTGCACAAAAATTCCTGCAAGGGGGCACATGATGGCTCAGACAGCGAATCCTCCATTTAGACGCACTCAAATAACTCAAATCTAAATGGGGTTTGTCTTTCTTTAAATATTTATATATCAAGGTTTGTAATTGTAATTTTAAGCGACTGCTAACTGGCATACAAACGGGAAACTGCCTAATCAATCTGTGTAAACATATTTGTTTTTCATTATTTGTGTACATTAATCACAAACGCTTGTGATTGGTCCATTATCAGTACCGTTGAGAAAGGAACAGGTACAGAGCGTCACCGTTGATATGATAGGCTATTTCAGTAGCTGTCTGGACAATAATTTACATGTTAGGTATGACCATGAGATATGTTAATAGTGGTTAGATTTTAAAACACAAGAAAAATATAAATATGAAATATATACATAAAATCGAGGAATTATTTTTTGAGAGAACGTCTGGGTTGCTAAGCCCCGCCTCTTTGAGAACTTAAAATATTCCATTCTCGTTTTTCTCTGTCTGTGGTTCTTTGAGCCCTGTGACATTTATGTCGAAATGTCATGCTGAGGACGATTAGGTGGTCTGTAATTGGACTAAAATAGCATTTTTTTAAATGATGTTGACATTATTGTCTGCCTCCTTCTTTTTGAGAAATGCCGCTTTGAATTTAGGTATTAAATGGTATTAAAGCGATAGTGTCCAGTGTCCACCCAAAAATTAAAAGTTTGTCATTAATATGTCGTTGCAAACCTGTATGACGTATGGACAAAAATGGCAATGAAATACTATTGTCTAAATACTAAAAGTGCTCCAATGGAAACTATAACTGCTTGGTTACCAACATTTTTCATCTTTTTGTGCTCCTCTGAATAAATAAATGTATAGTTTAGAACCACATGTAAGTGAGTAAATATGATCATTTTCATTTTCAGGTCAACTATCCCTAAGATAATAAAGAGGGCAAGTGGAACTCAGTATTTTATCAGTATTATATATGCATATAAGCATATCCTTGATTTTCCTCCTCCTCCTCCTCCTCATTTAATAATGAGAAGAAATGCCTTTATCTATGCCTTATTATTATTCCCAAGGCATTCTATGTATGGATAGCAATATTGGATATCAGGAATTGGAATTGCATATCCAAAAAGAAAATGTTTTTTTTTCTTAAAATAAGTGTACATTTTTGTACACTTCCAAAAGGGATCATTATCAGTGTTGTTGGGAAAGTTACTCTAAAGTAATTAATTACTAGCTACTAATTATAATCTTCAACAGTGTAAGAAGATAACTAATTACTCTCTCTAAAAAGTAATGCATTACTTATACTAAACTTATCAATCTCAACCAGTTACAAGGATAGACATGTGACTTCTTGTTTAATTGTTTTAAATAAATAATATACAATTGCATAAATTACTCTTGAACTGACCAGAGCATTTAAAGGAAGTGACATTAAGAACATACATTTTAACATTAGACGTTACATTTTGATGTTAAATTAGTAACTGTAATTAAATGACAGAAAATTAAGACTAATCCTTTACTTTAAAGGGAAAAGTAATTAAATTACAGTAATTAATTACTTAAGTAATTAATTACGCTACACAAAACACTCTCTATTATTTAATAGTTATTTATAGAAGTCAGAAACCAGACAAAACTGTGATTTGTGTGCTGTCCGTGTTTAAACACAAGGGGGCTCTTTCTCACATTTTAAACACTTCTTGAGAACGCGCCCGGAGAATCTACGTGCACTCTCTGAGTGGAATGCTAGTGCACGCGCTTGCTGTTGCGAAGGGCGATAGCGTCGCGAACGAGCGCGCATGCAGGCAGAAGGATCAGCACGTCACGAATCTGCAGAGATGCTGAAGGACCCGCGATAGGGACATTCACAAAAACACGGCGCAGTTGTGCATATGTCAGAGCAAATGACACCTCATTTCGTCCTCATGGAGGAACTGTCCGCGTATTTACACCATTTGACGTCTTCGACATGAATTTAAAAGCGTATTTTATGAGAATTATAAACCACACCCGGCGCTGTGAGGATCGGGATTGAGGTGAGTAACATGGATACGGACACTGGGCTCTATGACATGCCGTCAGTGACAGCTGCAGTCATAATAATGCAGTTATAAGACTGTTTTCAAGGTCATATCCATTGGAACGAACAATTTGTAATATGTAAAGTGTGTGGATGTGTTGTTGTCTGTGTTCACTGTAGCAACGCGACACATCGAGCGGTGCGGATCACATTTCAACAGAGGGCCGCTGCCATTAAACCTATCAGACTCAAAACAGAGGAAATATTAACATTTAAATATGGAATAAAATGATCAGATGTTTTTATTTGGAAGTAAAATTCGTCAGCAATTAAACCAGTGTATGCAGACAAAAGCAAATGCTACCTGCAAATGACCTGACAATTACTTAAACAAGCTCTGCAAAACACACACACACACACTCACAAATCGTGCTCAGAGTGTTACATACGTTAATTAGCACAATCCGCGTTACGTTAGTTTCACAAATCAGTTCTTTAGCGTAGTAATTGAATGTGTGTACTTGCTAATGTGTACACCTCTCGCTTCTTAAAGATAAGATCATTTTTTCTGATGTCTCTGTACTATTACATTTTCTTTTGGTTGAGACTTTTATCTAAAGGAAAGCAACTAGTACAACACAGAGCTGTACTGTCTAATTTTCTAGGTTCTTGATTGGTTGATATTTTAGAACCTCACAATTGGGCTGTGTTTGAAATCGCCCCCATCCCCTCATTCACTATTCCCACATTACTCCACTAATATAGTCTGACTCAGAGTTTGCCGGAAGGGCTGCCACTTTTGCATAGTTTGTGCTTGCTGTTTAATAATCATTTACAACTTAGCAAACTGGCTCCAGTAGTAATAGTAGTATCTCTGTCATGGAAACTAGCATGTATAAACCTCAATTAAACAGTTTAATAATCCATTAAAAAGGAATTTATACATGTATGATATTACGCTGTACCCACATTGGACCAGCGGTTTGGAAAATGGATGGATGGATGATTCAGTGTCATAATCTGGCCACACATGGAAATTCATTCTGCAGTGAATTGTGGGTATTCTCTGAGCTTGGCTGGATCCCAAATGGCACACTCTCACAGTCTTGTGAACTTCCTTTGAGTTCTCACTTGGTGACGTCAGGAATTGCAGACCCTAGGGGTGCTGGCCTAGAGTGCACGAGGGCATGGAAGAGTTTATTTTGGGACAGGCTTGATGATCATGCCTCCGAAAGTCAAACAGCCATGTAACTCGTACCCTCAGTTTATCTGATTGGGCGTTCGCCGAAGTCCGCAATTCGAGGGCACAAAGGCGGCACTCGATGAGAACACTTCTCAGGCACTGAAATGCCGAATAGGACACCCTACGGACTCAATACTCAGCCACAAGACGAGTCCACGTGAAGTGTGCCATTTGGGATCCAGCCATAGGTTGTACACTCATTATTGGGGTGGTGCATTGTGGGATTGAATGAGTGCTCTCGATAAGCGTTCAGACACTACTACAAATGGTTGTCTCCTTAAATAGTGCCCTAGTTAAGGGTATAGGGAGCGATTTCGGACACAGCCTTGGATTTTTCGCTGTATTATCTGTGTTCCAGACCAGAGTAAATTAGCATGCGTGACATGGAAAACCCGGAGTGGAGTTGAAGCAGAGTGATTACAGATGCTTTCTGTGCGGGAAGGGAAAATCTTCTGTCCTCCACTCCTCTCACATACGCTGTTTCTGCACACAATGTCCTAAAGGACATTTTTTTACTCATAAAAATATATTAAATATGATGACATGACAGTTGTTGTTTTAACTTTATTTTGTATGTCTTTTTTAATTCATTTTTGTATTTATTTTCTCAAGAGATGTCACTGCTTATCAGATTGCACAAGCCAGTGATAAGTTGTCATCAGACAATTGATGATTCTAATGTGCGACTTTTTTCATGATTAACTTTACTGTATTATTATAAAAATTAAAGTTTATTTTTCACTGTGGATGTTCCAATTGTGATTCACATTTTTCAGAGTTGCCTTTGTGAATAGTTAAAAATGTAACTGGTTGTGTAAAATTGGTGCATAGTAATTTCATAAAAAATATTACGATCACAGGCCCCTTGTAATCTAATCAAGTTGTATTACTTAATGTTTTGAGGTATCACTATTATATTGCTGGCTAAAGGCGGGCACACACTGTGCGATGTCTGTGCGATTTCAGCAAGGTACCTACTCACACTCAACGAGTAAATCGCATGCGATGCAAAGCCAAAGTTGAGGATTTATGTTCTCACACTGTACGGTCCGATCGATCGAGCTGTGACTTCACTGCTCACACTATACGTGTATATCTGCTGCGATAACCCCCGGGATTGCGCCTATATATGTGTATGTATCCAGAGATGTTGTCAAAACAAGCATCTGCTATCAATATCAAGATGATTTAGCATTTTCAGTTTATGCATTTAATTATATTAGTATTATTGTATTATAATTATTAGGGGACGCCTGTAGGCTAATTTTATTATTAAATTGATCCGCTATTGTAATTAATTTCAATATTTTCACAGCACTGCTGTGAGGATAATAAAATATTACATAATCTTACTCGTCATTAAAAATTGTCTAAAACATTTAGGGCGATTACAATACATTATAGGCATATAAAATTATTGCCATAATTAATCATCAATGAAAATTAAAAACAGGTTTATTTCAAAAACATTGTTTAACAAATTAATAAAAGAGGTGTTGCATCGCAGGTGGCTTAAAAGACGTGGGTAATATTATCCATTTTGCAACATGAACTGGAGGTTAGCAACAGTAATTTGTAGCTAGTTTGAACTACAGAACTTAAAGATCTCCCTCTTTTCGTTTTAATTTTTATTTTTATTTTTGCTGCAGATGAAATGGTTAAACTTCTGTTTTCTCGCAGGCGCAGTGAGGGAAAAAACACTGAGTTTAGGGCAATCGGTCTGTAGCTTTGCTTCAACTGTGCGATATAGTCACGAGGAGCGAACCAAAATTTCTGACATGCCAGAAATTCATTGCGACCATCTAATTGTCGATCGTCGAGAGGTTAATCGCCTCTCGTTCCTCTCGTACACTGCACGAACACTGCACGACAAAGCTGAAAATCGGTCCGAATATTGAAAAGAGTCGCACTAGTACGAATTCGGCTCAAAATTGGACGAAAATCACACAGTGTATGCCCGCCTTTAAAGAATTGAACATCAGGCGATGTATTATGATGAAACATCCAACCTTACACCTTAAAACTATTGTACAAAAGCAATAAAACCCTTTAAGTTCTTCTGTTGGTCTAAATATTCAGCACAGTTGTTACCTGGCTGAACAGGTATGGAACTACAGCTGTTTTTATGATGGAATAAGAAGCCACGGATTGTGCATTGTAAGTGTGGTAACAGTACAAACAAGCAACTTTAACAATGCTCTTCTTTCTGTGTCCAGCGGGCACCACCGGGCTCCAGATGCCAGACCGAGGCCCCTGTCACTGGTGTTAGGGGGACGAGCGCGATCAGACCACAGACAGGATGAGCGCGGGGCAGGAGCAGACAGACATCCTGACCACGGGCATTCTGGTGAAGGAACGATGGAAAGTAGTAAGTCTGCAGGTTTTAATGCACATCAGTGTGGTGTAGTGATGCGCAGATCGCGGTTATATCCGCTGACACGGTGGATCATCCTCGGGTTGGTTGGGACAAGTAATAATAAAATACCATTCCAATTAATTAAGCATGTGGGTCACGGCTAGATGAGATAAATCATCATAATGTGTTGATTTTAATAAAGACACAACTCTCATTTCACAGTAATATTCCCTCTTTTACTTTTGTTTTCAACAACAACATCTCTTAAAGGGATAGTTCACTTTGAAATTAATTTTTGGTATGTTTTAGCTTACCTCAAGGGCATCCAAGATCCATGTAGGAGTCTTTGTATCTGCATTAGTTTCAATTTTGATATTTTTAGGTCAAACCGATTCGTGTCTATCAGTCATATAATGGAGGTCTATGGTCACCACCTCAAAAAGCATGCACAGAGAAGTCCAAATTAAACATGATTAAATGTAAGTACACATTGATGGCCTAAGACACGAAACGAGCGGTTTGTGTGAGAAAACGAATCTCTTTTTACCTTTTGTAACCACATCCACGTCCAAGTGATCTGAGGGCGTGGGCGCTTTGTGGCTGTGGTAACAAGAAGTAAAAATGAAATAAATACTGTTTGGTTTCTCACACAAACCGCTCGTTTCGTGTCTTGGGCCAACTACTGCGGAAACAAAGACACCATCTTGGATGCCCTTTAGGAAAGCTAAAACATACCAAAATTTTATTTCAAAGTGATCTATCCCTTTAAAGATGCTGTATGTCTTTTTTACCGCACCAAATCATTAAAATTACTGTAATATGTTTGTAGAGATTTAGCAAACATGCTTAGTAATACTTGTTTATCCAAATAAAATGCTACAGCCTTTCAATCTACTTTAAAATATGCATTGTGTTCCAGAATGTCTGTTTTTTTGTTTTTTTTTTGGTCTGTGTGATCCCACACACTGCCAATTTACCCAATAGTATTTCGACAGTTCCTGGGTTGCCAGTTGGCGGAAACGGCGTATTGCAGCCATGGAAGCCAGCAAACGAACTGGTTCAGAGATTACAGATTCTGCCCCACCAATAAAAACATTGCAAACAGTAATTATTAGCTGATCAATTTACAGTGTAAGGCTCATCGCTTTCCATTGTCAATTGTGCTCATTCCTGTTGCGTGTCCTTAGTCTGAGGTGGAAACAACTCTAACAGTTTCAATTCAGACTGCAGTACCACTTTCAACCACTAGCTGTCAATATTACATACTGCACCTTAAAAGGAAAACCATTCAAGGAAAACAAATCCCTAAAAGAGCACTATATAAAATTACACAAAACACATTATATAAAACACAAAGGGAAAAAAGTACATGGGATATTGCTTAATAACTTAAAAAATATACTCAAGCCTAACAGAAATTGTTCTGATAGTGATGAGTGTTTTCCAACATGATGGAAATATTATTAACCTGTTAAAGTTAAAATTTTTTATCAGGCATCCATTTGCAGTTGTGGGGTGCCACTTGTTTAAGCAGCAACGGAGACAAAACCAATTAGAGAGAAATTTCAAAAAGGAAAATTAAAAAGAAAAGGAAGGAAAGAAAGAAAAATATTTATTTTAACAGCAGCAGCATATATTTATTTTAATAGGCATTTCTTAAAGAGATAGTTGTTCACAAAAATTAAAACCTTGAAAAGAAACCGCATTTAAATGTGTTTTCTGGATAGCTTGTGAAACCATGTTTGCCTTCGTTCACGTGTGTGTCTTCAGATAGACTCACTCCTCACGCTGATCTAATATTGCAGTGTGTCTTCATCTGTGTAACTCACTGACCAGCTCTTTTAGTGCACTGATCAGTAATACGATGCTTCCTCTGACGGAACGTTGTATAATCCTCAGAGAAAACTAGCTGTCTCTGTACAGGGAGATCTGAGGGAAAAGGAAGTGACATGAAAGGGCAGAGGACATTGTGGGGACATGTGATGCCAGGAGAAATAAATTGCAAAATATAAAAAGTTTAATCCAACTACTGGGCTGTGTCTTGTAATTTTTGTTTTGTTTTACATTAAATCGAGTGTAATTGCGGAACAAAGTACATTTAAAGGGTTGATTTAAATAGTTTTTGTTATATTATTTTATAATTATATCATTATTTATTTCATTATCAGTGTTTATCAATATCACTCTGGTCTGCTCACATCTGGTATTTGCTTTTCACTTCAGGTGAAAAAAATCGGCGGTGGCGGCTTTGGCAGATCTCGAGGCTCTGGACCTGATTAACCGCACCAGCGTGGCTCTGAAAGCAGAGTCCGCTCAACAACCCAAACAGGTTCTGAAGATGGAGGTAGCGGTGTTGAAGAAACTTCAAGGTAAGTGAAGTTAGAGCAGATAAATCCATATTTGTACTTTTTTTTTTTTATCACAACTGCCATACATCTAACATACTTTTTTTTTTTGCAATTTTTTTATATATATACTACCGTTCAGAGGTTTGGTGGTCATTGAGATTTTATAAAAATAATAATAATAATAATTTAAAACAATTATAGCCATTTTATTTTTCATTTTTTGACGATGAACATGCCAGAATGAGAACATGAAAACACGCAATGAAATCAACCTTCCGAATCCCTCCCTCCCCTCCCACCCCACGGTCTCTTTACAATGGGGTACATAATAGATAGATAAGTCAACAGAAAAACAGTCACTGGAATGATAAAACATAAAAAGATTAAAAAACACACGTGGGATAAATCGTTAGGGTATTCAATCTGAGTTCTGATCATTGCTTTGCACAATATATTTGGAAACCTTCTCAGAAGCTATAGTCCAGATTTTTATTATTTAATTTTTTAATACATTGGAAAATGGTGCAACACTCACTCTTAAGGAAATCCAACATTATTGGTTAAAAACGTGTGACGTTTCGGCCATTATCAAGACCTTCATCAGACATCAAGAGCAACAATCTCACATATTGCTTTGAACACTCTTGCAATCAGCAACCGATTTTAAAAGATATATATTTTTAAAGAAATTTATATTTTCAGCAAGAACGCATTACATTGAAAAGTGATGTAATCATCTTCTTCTTTTGAAATTAAACATTATATTCATCAAAGAATCCTAAAAAAAAAAAAAAAAAAATATATATATATATATATATATATATATATATATATATTATATATCCTCGGTTCTACAAAAATCTAAGCAGCACAACCATTTTTAACATTGATAATAATGAGAAATGTTTCTTGAGCAGCAAACCATAATATTATAATGATTTCTGAAGGATCATGTGACACGAAGACTGGAGTAAGGATGCTGAAAATTCAGCTTTGCATCACAGGAATAAATTAAATTTTAAATTGTATTAAAATAGAAAACAGCTCTTTTAAATTGTAATAATATTTCATTGTATTACTGTTTGACTATTTCTAGATCAAAAGAAACGCATCACATTAATACATACTTACTGAACAGTATTTTCTTATATTTTTTTTTTTGTTTTTGGGGTAATTTTGATCTTGTGTAACTGTGTTCTTGATAAACTTAACTATGTTTTTGATTCAATTATATACATTACAATTGTAAAGAGGGAATCTGAATAGTTTCAAATAGAGATAAGAATGTCTGTGATTTATAGAACAGTTCGCATCTGCAAGGATCTGTAGCTAACCTTGAAATGAAACGCTCTCTCTTCTACTGGGCACAGAATCAACAAATCAATTAGCAGAGCACAGCAATGACACCATCATTATCCTCTTTCACTCCCTTTACAGTCTTCCTCCATTACATCCTCAACCTCTCCATGCTGCTTATGAAAAAAATCAATGTACTTGTATCACGTTGACTGTAATATTGCTGTATGATAGGACAGAGTGGTTTGATCTCTTCCTGAGGGAAAGACTTGTAACTGGAGATCTCTGTCTGCTCGCGGCCCCAGAAAGTAAACAAAACACTAGCAGTGATGCACACAAAACATGATACAGTTGCTTTTTATTTTAAGAAATATATGCAAATCTACTAGACACTAGCAAAACAAAGTAGCATGTCATTTTTCACAAAATTATGTATACTAATACTCACACTCATAACAGAAAAATCATAATAATGGAGCAGTGGAGACCGTGTGGAAGAGGCAAGTGAGGAGATAGGGCCTTGCAGAGGGCTGTAGGGTTTCATCTGCTACTGCGGCCCAGAGAGTGTCCCAAGAGCCAGAGTCGCACTGAACTAAATGCATAAACCTCCCCCTTCTCTGGACAAGCACGCCATAATAAGAGGAGGAGAGGATCACATGGACAGAAAAAGAAATCATTCTCTTTCAAGTTAACATCTAATGTTTATCATGTAACCACAACCCACCTTCTTTTTGATCCTTTGAATTAAACAGGCTTTTTTTGCTTAGTACTTTTAAGACTTCTACTGTATATGTAAATGACTTCTAAATGAGTTACAATGATATGTAGTTTAATGAAGTTTCATTTCATTGCTGTTTCAGGAAAGGATCACGTTTGTCGGTTTGTCAGATGTGGCCGCAATGATCGCTTTAACTATGTTGTCATGGAACTTCAGGTGAGGCCTGATTGACTGATTATGCATTTGTTCTTACTTAATGTGTGCCTATTATTACAGTTTATTTATGATGATGGTCTGGCACACTTAATTGTTGTATTTAATATGAGAGTGCAGTAATATACACAGAAAGCTATAAAGATGATAAATGGACAATAAAGCTTCTTTGTGACCTGTAAAGAAACCATTGCCTTAAATGTTTAGAAGGCTTATACTATTCTGTCATCATTTGCTTACTCACCCTCATGTCGTTTCAAACCCGTAAGACTTTTGTTCATCTTCAGAACACAAATGAAGATGTTTTTAATGAAATCTGAGAGATTTCTGTCCCTCCATTGACAACTACACAACTACCACTTTGATGCTCCAAAAAGTTAATTAAGAAATCATAAAAGCAATCCATGTGAATTGACTGCTTTAGTCCAAATTTTTCAGTCCAAAAGAGGTTCAATCACTTTATATGATGAACAGACTGAATTTAGGCCTTGCTCCGCAGTGAATATTCAGGGCCCTATAAATTGCCGTTTTATTTTTTCCCTCACAAATTCCATTTTATCTTTTCCCAAATTCCGTTTTTTGCGTTTTAGTTTTTGCAAATTACATTTTTCTCTGTTTTAATTTTTGGCAATTAATTTTTTTACCCTTTACTGTTATTTTAGTTGTGAAAAGAGTGTGCTTTGTTAATTCCGTTATTCGCAGAAATTATAGGGCCCTAAAATATTCAACTCATACCTCAGATATGCGTAAACAGAAGCTTAAAGGAATAGTTCACTTTTAAAAAAACTTTTGCTGATCATTTACTCACCCATGTCATCTAAGATGTCCATGTCTTTCTTCAGTCGAAAAGAAATTAAGGTTTTTGATGAAAACATTCCAGGATTTTTCTCATATAATGCAATTTAGTGTTAACCAAACGGTTCAAGGTCCAAAAGACAGGTTCAGTGCAAACGGCAAACTGTTCGAACGGCTTTTTAACGATTCCAGACGATGAATAAGGGTCTTATCAGAGCTGAAATGATCGTTCATTTAAAAAAAGAAAAGTTTAAGTTGTAGTCGCCTTGCTCTGTTCTGTCGATGCGCTTTTGTTCTGTTCGTCTCTCCTGTTCAAACTCGTTCATCAAATAAACGAAAGTAAATATAAGGTAAATGCATATCATTTACCTATAAATAGACTAACTCATTTATGCATTTAAAATGTAGATTTGTCTTTTTGAAATGTATATATTAATTTGATGACTTTGCAGCCTGTGTTCATTTATTTATTACTTTATATCAAACTTGCCTTTTAATCAAGATATTTGTTGGCAAAACAATTAACTGTTGCCTTTTTGGCTTTTGCAGGGCCGTAATTTCAGCGGATCTGAGGAGAAGCATGAACCGTGGTACTTTCACAGTCAGTACTACACTCAGACTGTGTCTGCAGATGCTGGAGGCCATCGAGAGCATCCACTCAGTGGGCTTTTTACACCGTGACATTAAACCGGTTACAGAGTTGTCTGTTTAAACTCTTTTAGCTGCCTTGCAAAAGTGTTGTTTAAATCAGTAATGGTATACTTAAATAGTATAGTTAGTATTAGGGCTGTGAAATGATTAATCATTATAATTGCATCCAAAATATAGTTTGTGTTTACATAGTATATGTGTATGTAGTGTGTATATTATTCTGTATATATAAATACACACACATTAATGCATATATTTAAGAACTTTATATATACTTTATATATATTTACTACAAAATTAATATTATACATAAATATAAATATTTGATATATATTAATAACATTTTTCTTAAATATATATATGCATTTGTGTGTATTTATATATACAAAATAATTCTACACACAACACACACATATATTATGTAAACACAAACTTTTATTTTGGATGCGATTAAGCGTTTTCACAGCCCTAGTTAGTATAATAATAGGATGCTTTAAAGTGTACATATTACAACCTCATTGTAATAAACAGCTTGTTCACACTGTTTTCAGTCCAGACTTTGCCATGGGCCGATTCCCTAGCACATGTCGAACATGCTACATGTTAGACTTTGGTTTGGCGCGGCAGTTTACAAACTCCTGTCAAGAAGTGAGACCGGTCAGTATCCATAGTCATTTCTAATACAGGTTTTCTGACTGTACTTGATGTTTATATACTTTATCTGTCACTGGGTTTTATATATTTGTGTACTGTAAGATTCTTTTCTCTCTTAGCCGCGTCCTGTTGCAGGGTTTCAGGGGTACAGTCGATACGCCTCAGTCAATGCCCACAAGAACAAGGTAAGGATCTGCCATATTTGCTCTGTCTATCTCAGCTGTTGTTGGTAATATTTCAGTTACAATCATAATTCTGGTCTGATCAGATTCATTTTGGTCTTTCTGTCACAGGAAATGGGAAGACATGATGACTTGTGGTCTTTGTTCTACATGCTGGTGGAGATTCTTGGTTGGGCAACTACCCTGGAGGAAGATAAAAGACAAGGTGCTGATGAGGAAGAAGTGCTTATACAAGCATATGCCAGTCTGTTTGGGAAGTGATAATGATGTTTGTATATGTATGCTTTAGGAGCAAGTGGGGAAGTTAAAAGATACCTACGATCATCGGCTGATGTTGAAACACCTACCGCCAGACTTCAGTGTCTTTCTGGACCACATCAGTAATCTGGACTACTTTACCAAACCTGACTATCAGGTAAACATTTGATACTTTAATAAATCAATAGTAATATCTTGGAGTTATTGGTTAATCTGATTTGAAAATGATCTCTCCACTTTAGCTACTGAGAGACCGTTTTTGAGAACAGTATGAGAACCTACAACGTGGTGGAAAATGACCCGTATGATTGGGAAAGGATGAGCTCAGATAGCCCGCTGACAATCACCGCTGCGGCAAACACACCACAGCATCACACACGCCTCACGCCAGCTCAGATGGGGTAAATCATGTGACTGCTTTACTTTTGTTGAATTCTCTCTCAAATATTTGGATTTTAATCAGTACGTGTACTTCTGTTTTCTTCCAGCGTTTTGAATGCCTCCTTGATGCCTGGAGATCAGAAGGAGAACACAGATGAAGTTCTGCAGGATGAGCAGCTCAGTGATGGGGACAATGCTCGAGCCCGAAAATCTGCCTGGATCTCCGAGCCTTTCCTCTCAGGAACCAGGAGACTGATGTCTGGGAGGACCTGGACCGCAATTCGGAACCGAATCTGTCCTGCTGTCTGGAAGGTACCAGATTGTGTACCGTGAACTGAATCAATCGCAGACATCTTTGTCTATTGTTGCAGGTTTCATGTTCTGTTGTCATTCTCTTCTAGATGGGAGCAGAGGATGAACATAGCAACCAAGGCATTCAGAGTCCCCATGGAGGGCTTAGCATTGGTTCACCAGTGCGAGTCCGGTCAGAGTTGGTGCCCTCAGATAGAGACACTCCTCTTCTGAGAAATCGCGGTAACATTCATAGCTTTGAGCTGGAGAGAGACTAACTTTGGAGCCCAAACCTAATACTGAGCGTTTTGTTGAGGCCTGGTAAGTCTCTTCAACTCTCAAGATTGCATTATTTCTAGAGATGCACTGATTGCAGTTTTCTTTGGCCGATTCCAATTTTTTTTGTAAGTGTGACCTTGCCAGATACCGAATCGCAGATTCTGATTTTCTTTCAAAGAACTGTAATTGACTGCAGATACAAAAAAATGTACTTATCTTCAATGCAAAATTCAAGGAAAAAGGCTAAGGCTGGAACGGTACACACAGAGTCACGGTTAGATTCAGACATCACGGTTCGGTACGAATTTTCGGTTTTATTTATAAAGTTTTAATTTAAAGTTTTATTAATAAAGGCATAGAAACAGTTTATTTGTAGTGCACTGACAATAATTTTATATAATTAGTTTATTAATTAAATTAATAACAGAGTTTCTGCGGGGTCTTAAAGTCTAAAAAAGTCAAAAATTTCAAAATCACAATTTAAGGCCTTAAAAAGTCTTAAATTTGCTGAAGTATTGTGTTCTAGGTCTTAAATCTTTTAAATGGGTCTTAATGTTCCTATGTCCATGTAAATCTCATTGAAATACTCCCACAGCACTTTGGAATGGGTTTTTTATTTATATTACGTAGTTGTAGTTTTTAATTTGCTGTATTATGACTACAAAATAGACCAACATGCAACAGCCAATCAGTTTTGAGGTTTTGTGTTATTAGCGGGTATCTCAGATACCACAGAAAGACATAAAATGGATTTTATTCAGCTATGGGGACGTGGAAGTTTAGCGATACTTGGCTTGAAATTTCTGAATTTAGGATCCGATTTTGCTGATTTGGATTTTGCTTTTTGATCAGAGCCAACACTAATAGCGGAGGTGCTCTGGGTTCTCCACACGGCGACAAGACACCAGTCCTACATTGTTGAAACGATGTTTCCTTCAGGTGCGGGAAGATGAAACGGCCTACATTACGCGTTTTGGAATAGGGGATTTTATAAAAACAGAAACAGAACAAATTTCCAAAATCATGGGACCGTTGTACTGATTTTCGCTGAATATTCAGTTTGAATAAATTAAATTACTCTGCGAATAATTTTGAGACTTGTTACGCGTTTCCTTTGTATGTTTTTTTTTTTTTTGTCGTTGTGATATATAGGTCTTAAATTTCATTTACAATGGTCTTAAAAAGGTCTTAAAAAGTCTTAAATTTGACTTTGTGAAACCTGCAGAAACCCTGAATAAAAAGACAAAAAGATATGTTTGGTAATTGTACCTTAATTAATTAAAAAAAATTGTTTTCCTTAATTTTAATTAACATTATTAATTAACAATGTAACATTATTCTCATCTGAATTATAAATAATTGATTTCTGTATAAAATAACACTACCATTAAAAACACATTAGATTTTCTTTTTTAATCAATGTAGAATGTGTAAGATTAGTGCTCTGAGGACAAGAAATTAAATTCAATGCAATATGACGAATGTTCAAAAGATGGGACCCACAGACTGTTTTGAAATGGAGCTTTTAAAACAGTGTGTGTGTGAGTGAGAGAGATTTTGGTTGGGTGACAGTTGCAGGTTACAGTTTGTCAGGAGTTTACAGTGTGACAAAAGCACAATGTTGTGTTTTATTGCAAGTGTACACAAATATAAGAACAGTTTTTATGTTTCCACTGTTCTATCACGCCTCTCTCTCGCTCTCTCTCTCACACACACACACACACACACACACAATCTTGCGATCTTGACATCGCAGCCTGTTCATTATGCGGTCCCACCAAACGCGATGAGAGCGACAAATTCACGTCTAGTTCGACGCTATTCCAAAGCAAAGGATGCGCGTATAAAGCCAACATTTGAGGTGAACGCGCGTTCAGGAGCATAGACGCTTCAGAGCTAGCCGATGATACAGATTATGTGTCCTTAAAGAACCCGCGTATCTAACAGTAGTTCCGCATTACATTACATTAATATGCACGCGAGTTATATTTATTTTTAAATTGTACATTTTTTAAAGTGTAAATTTCAAATAATCACCAATCAGTGACTTTTCTGTATGTTCTGGAGTCTTCAGTCTCCATTCTTTCTGTTTCTGTGAACAGTTCTGGTAAGCAGCCGCCTGGTACAGCACGGGAACGGGAAGCTGATGGTGTCCCTGTCATGGCCATATCCAACGTAAATCACACAGAGCGTGTTTGGCACCATGACGAGGATTTTCGCTCTGGCGGTGGCTCACCCAAGCCTGCTTCACCAGGATCTCCTGAGCAGGGTGACGGTGCAGCTAACAGTGGCTTTGTTGCTCTAAACCTGAGCTCAGGTCTACAAGATGTGGAGTTGCGTGATTGGGTGATGGTAGAGAAGGGCTCTGACCTGCAGGACTTTAAAGAGGGAGCAGGAAGTAGCCCAAGTCATAAAGCCAAACTCACTAGTAGCCCATCAGATGAGTGTGAAGAGGAGCCAGAGCTTTTGCAGCCAATGGATGAATCACCGGATAAAGAATCCACTCCTAGTCCCGTACAAGGAGACGCCCACACGCCTCACACTGTCCAGGGCCCACAAAGGATGGACCGGTTGGAGCTCTGTGTATTCCCTGCTGCTAGTGGACCTCCTGTTACCCCCACCAGCCCTGGTGAGGCACTGGCTGAAGGAGCACTCACACAGGTAACTAAAGCCCAGAAAACATGTTGTTTTCACTGCTCCTATAAAATGTCTACAGTCCCAAATTTGGTCATGTGAAAAGTTTTCAAATTAATGGGTTTGTCAACAAAGGTGCCAACAGGAAGTGAGGCTCTATCTTTGGCTCATCAAGAAAAATTTTGGAAGGTGTCATAGATACTATGACCTGAGGGTACCTGAGCAGTAGGTTGACAGTGTCCCCTTAAATATACAGTATTTCATATGGAACCTGTGTAATACCTGACAAGTTTCACACTAAATTTGGATGAGCCAAAAAAAAGTTACAATAATAAATGTTTTTCACTTAATACCCCTCCTGATAATTTCCTTCCAGCTGCCCTGTTCTGGATGTCTAGGCAAACACTTCTCATGCCACACGCACACTAGTGTCAGCTGCAGTGCTCGAAGTGGGGCGGTACTCACTACCGGCACTTCTACATTTTACTCTTAAGCGTACGTGCACTTTTCTTGCGTATCGCTACTTTTCGCATGCCAATGCAAGGAGAGTACCGGCACCTTTTTCCCCACTTCAAGCACTGGTCCGCAGTATAAAGGTGGTCTCTGAGGGCTGCTCACCTGTCAGCGACAGTAATGAGATACAGACAGCTCACCCTCAGGTCTGTGATGTAAGCTTACGTTCAGTCTGAGTTAAGCTGATCCTGATACCCGAGCTCTTGTATCCTCACTGCCGTGGTCAGGACACTGTCTGTAGGTGGAGTGTTGTAAAACCACACAGAGCTGGTCTCGTTTATTAGTATGCTGCAGATTTGAGCATATTACTGACTCTGAAAGTTTGATTTTAGTGCTGAGGTCTATGGAATTTTCTAGAATATGCATTCTTCCTACCAACATGTATGCTGCTGTGCCATTTTGCTTCCTCTCATTCCTTCATTACCACTTCCTATCTTTCTGTCCGTTTTAATCAGTATTTTTACTTTACTTTCTCCATCTTCGCTTCCCATTCATCGCCCCTGACTCGCCTAATTCACCTCACTAAACCCTCTTCGCCTCCCTTCCACTGTTCCCCACTTTCCTTCTCTAGCTGCCCACCTCTCCTGCGTCCCAACCTGAGGAGCTTGTGGCGAGGACGTGCAGCCCCCTTCAACTGCGCTCCCCTAGCCCGCACACCCTCCTGACCACCCTGTCGGACCCCCTACACCAGCGGCCCTGCCCGGGTTGCGCCGCAGCCAATCTGCAGACCACCAACACCACCCTTCCTCTTCCACCTCCTCGTGCCACGCCTCGCTGCCACTACCTTCCCAGCTCCGTGCCGCCCATTCGCCTGGACGCAGGAAACTTCCTGCCATTCCAGCGAGTGCCGCAAACAAGTTCCCCTCAGTCATACGAATCACCCGCGCTCAGCTTCAGCAGGTGAATAGGCACTCCCATTCCGTGCTTCCCATAACTTCAACCACCTCTGCCCACCAAACATGTCTTCTCTCCAGTCTCACTGTTTCCTATGTTCTTGATTTTATTTTATTTTATGTAGTTGTATTTGACTATAACGCTGTTTTTGGTGTGCTCTCTCCTCAGAGAACTTCAGGGATACTGTTCTGTCCATTATGCATGCCCAGTAAAGTTTTCTGTCAAGGTTGTGTCCTTAAAACTGTGGACCTTGTTAATAGCTCTGTTCCTACAAAACAAGTGAACTCCTTACGTTAATGGCATTTCAGAGCATAAAAGGCATGCATCTAACTAGAAGTTGTATATCCTTCACCAAAAAGATAATACTGGAATGCATTGCAACAAGATTAGTGAAAAAACACAAAAAACAGGAACATAGCAATTAAACATTCATAGAAATTTACGTTTCCCTCAATAATGTTTCATTTTCTTTGGCAAAAGTGAAAATTGAAGATGGTGTCTTGAGTAAAGGGGTCTGCTTGATCAGATGAGTCCGCATAGGAAAGTCTGGAATAGGCGTTTGTGTTACATATTGAAAAATTAAAAACTTTATGGTTTTGCATTTTATTATTTGCAGGGCCGTCACTAGCATTTTTGTGGCTCTTGTATCATTTATGAGAGTGTTGTCCAATCCTGCTCCTGGGGGGGTTCAGCTTAGCTTAGACTTGAAACAATTGGAATAAGTTGTGAGTCAAGTCTTCCACTTCAGGATAAATATTTGTGTGGTGATTGTGCCACAATCAGTCACTAGTTTTTGGAACAGAGCTTGTGTGTGTTTTCATTCCTCTGAATATGTGACTAACCACCTCTTATCCTGTTTAAGCCTTTGGCAGTCAGGTTCTGCCTTTCATTCTAGGTGTCTAAAGCAGGAGTATCTAATCCTGCTCTTGGTGGGACACTGTACTGGAAAGTTTAGCTCCAACCTTAATCAAACAAACCTAAACCTTCTGGATTACTAGAAACGTCCAGTTAGGTGTGTTAAAACAGGTCAGAGCTAAACTCTTCCGGACATTGGTCCTCCTTAAGCTGGATTTGACCCCTTTGTGATCTAAAGGATATTAACACTTTAAAGACATTAGCCCCTTTCACACAGCAATCCCAGTAAATTACAGCAAAATTGCCAGAATTACTTTACCGGTGAATACACAAGTATTTTGTTCACACTAGCAATGGCATACTCACTTTTTTACCGGTACGAGACCATTTACACATCAGCTACAAAATACCGGTATATTATGTAATGTCAGTTCATAGCTATTATATCTTTTCAATTTGACAAAAGAAATTGACGTCTGAGTGACAGGCATAAGGGGATGATCTAACAGAACAGAACAGCATGAGACGCACATAATAGTGTCAAACTGTAGCGCCACATTAATTTTTTGCTGATAAATGGAAAAGAAGGTTGGGTCTCGAGCACGAACACGTTGAAAAAACTGTGAGCTGTAGTCACACTGTAGTGCAACGGTCAAATATGATCATCTTGCAGATATTTAAAGGGTTAGTTCACCCAAAAATGAAAATTAAGTCATTAATTACTCACCCCCATGCTGTACCAACCCCGTAAGACCTTCGTTCATCTTCGGAACACAAATGAAGATATTTTTTGATTAAATCTGAGAGCTGGATCACTCCTCCATAGACTGCCTAAGGGACTGGCTCTCTGACGGCCCATATAGTCATCAAAGAAAATGTTTAAATATTCCATGTGCCTATAGTGGCTCAATTATAAGTTTTATCAGAGCGACGGAGAATATTTTTGTGCGAAAAAAACATAAACAACGACTATTGGACTTTTCCATTACTTCCTTATGGGCGCAATGTTCTTCTTTGACTACTTCTTGTTACCGGCTGCTCACCGCTTAGGAGTATTACTGCCCCCTACTGTATAAGATGATGATCCATATATAAGGCGGCTCCGGAGTCCGGATTATAAGGCACACTGTCGTTTTTTGAGTCTTTTAAGTGCACCTTTGAGGCTTTTAAGTGCACCTTATAGTGTGGAAAATATGGTAAAAGCGTATGTACAGGGCAGATCTTCCGCTGCTTGTGCTTCCAGCTATATCAGCACATCATCTTATACGGTAGGTGGCGTAATGCTCCTAAGCGGTGAGCAGCCGGTAACAAGAAGTAGTCGAAGAAGAACGTCGTCATCTCAGTTCTCGTGCATGCGCCCAAAAGGAAGTAATGGAATAGGACAGAATAAAGTCGTTATTTATGTTTTTTCGCACCAAAAGTAGTCTCGTCGCTTGATAAACTTATAATTGAGCCACTGTAGGCACATGGAATATTTAAACATTTTCTTTAATGACTTTATGGGCCGTCAAGAGCCAGTCCCTTCAGGCAGTCTATGGAGGAGTGATCCAGCTCTCAGATTTAATAAAAAATATCTTCATTTGTGTTCTGAAGATGAACGAAGGTCTTACGAGGGTTGCTACAGCATGGGGGTGAGTAATTAATGACTTAATTTTGGGTGAACTAACCCTTTAAATAGAAAAACTTTCTGTAAACAGCACTGAATAATCACGTCATCTCCTTAATTGCCTTGATTGGCCCAACGCAGACTTCTTACTTCAGTGATCATACCAGTAATCTTCATTCCACATTCACACAGTAATGTTTCAACTTCCCCTACTGGTAAATTGCCGTAACCAATTTACCGCCATTTGAAAAGGTCCTGTTCATACATTACAGTATCTCCTGCCGGTAATTTACCAGTAATGACTGTTTGTTTGAAAAGGGCTATTGTCTCTCTCACTAACATTAAGATATTACGTGTGGTTTGTCAAAGATCTGTTTCTGTCTGCATGCAAGCATGTTTGATTACCAATACAGGCTTTATTATCAAGACTGAAACTGAATTTATGACCTCTGGGTGACATCAAGGACATGAACATTTATGTAATACATTGCTAATTTTCTCTATCCGTCTCTCAGCTAACAGCTCAGCGACCTTCTGTGCTGTCCTCCCAATCTGCATCTGAAAGTGTTCCATTGGAGAGACGTGATACTGATAATGGTAACAATGAGATCCATGCTCAAGACAACACAACTGACATCAACTCCCCACTGGAGCCGGCTGCTTTCCAGCCCTCCAGCCCATCTAAGGTCGAGGTGGATCCTTTGCTAAATGGGAATGGTCCTCAGAAACCTTCAAGCCCAGTGCCAAACCTGATGCCATCTCCAGGCACACCGTCCTCTCTGCATAGCCCAGTTCTGATGAAAAGCTGTCTTACACCTCCTTTAGACACACAGATAGACAGCAACGAGTGTCCAAAACTGAAAGACCCCAAGAATGATTCATTCATTATTGAGCACTCATTAGAGCCCAACCAGTGGTCTCTGGAGGAGGGAAAGGAAGGTGGTCCTACCAGAAACGGCCCCTCTTCTCCAGCCTCCAGGCACAGCCGTATCCCAGTATTAGAGCCATCTAGCCTTGTGGATCCACCACCTGGATCTGCTAAAGAGAAATTACTCCAAAGGAGGGTTCACCACATTCCACTTTCACCCTCCGCTTCCCCGTCGTTATCCTCCGACAGGCGTGTCATCATGGCTGCCATGCAGCGGGACCAGGTTTCTTCTGCCTCTTCTGAACGCTCTCAAGATGACGAGTCACTTCTGGGTTCTCGTTCCGATCGTAATGGAGATGATGCTCCATCACTGTCCTCTTCCTCCAGTCCTCTTTTACGGAAGAGCAAGATACCACGGCCAGTTACCCCTACAACTAGTGCGGAAACCATCACGGCACACTTCATGCCCCGTCCACCACCTGGAAAACCTCCTAGCCGCTCCACTGTGGATTCAAGGTAGTTATTTTGGCTCAGCAAAGCCAAAACAATATCTAACCCTAGACCGAAATGCATGACTTTCTAGAAAACCCAAATTCTTACTTATCACGCAAGTACTACAGTATGTCTACCCCTTATTAGCTGCCCACAATTGTTCTAACTACCACCTAGCAACCTCAGAGAACATCTTAAAGGGGTCATATGTTTTCCTTTTTCTCTAGTGTTGTTGTTTGTGCATGAATAAGATCTGCAAAATTACAAAGCTCAAAATCTCCCAGAAAAAGATTTTGAATCGCCTTGAAATTCGAAAATTTGCACAATCCCACCCAAATGCAGTGCGCAAAGAAAAAAGGTGTGGTCTTAGTTATTGTACTACGCCATGTTGCGGTGTTTTTTTTACGCAAAAGCACTTTATTTGGCCTTCCGAAAGTGAATACAATTAGGAATTAGTGATTACGATTTATTTACAAACACAGAACAGTCCAACCCAAATGTTCGTGTTTGTGCAGCGCATTTTACGGAGGACAGTTTCCTGAACCTGGGAGAGTACAAGGCCGGCTGTGCACAAAGGCTATTTCTAAAAAATGGGGCAATTCCAACTTTGCTAGGGCAATATGGCGCTTTCTGAATCCAGAGCCTGTAAGTATGTTTTATTATTTGTTAAAGCATTTTCTATTGACAGTTCATTTTGTGCAGTGTAGATTAACGGCCTACTTTTGTAGTTCTTCTAATCGGAAACAAAGTGCAGAGATCGATTTATATTTACAAACTTAGGATCCTCTGTTCTCCGCTCATTACTTGTAGTGCAAAATTTGACCGACATAGATGCACTCCTGTTTCACACTGGCCACTGAAGCAGCACTGTGCCCATTGAGCTACACCAGTATGTTTTTAAACTGTATTTATGTTATCACTTCAGGCATCGTGAAGTTGTTACAGTGAGGAAGACTGAATTAAACCGTTATAAAATTTTATCTGAAAAGTAAGAGAGTTTCAAATTAAAAACTTCCCACTGTGACATGTTCTGCTAAAGTCGCGGGCTACAGTTGCAAAAGTTGGTTCCGATCGAACGGCTTGATCATCAGCATAAGACATATACACTAGACGTCCACCTGGCTACGGCAGTTCATTGGAACCATAGACTGTAAAAAATATGGACAAAGCGTCTGTGACGTCACCCATAGACTCTCTGAAGAATGGGTTTGAGGCTGTTTATGGGGGTACGGGCGGCGCCATACTGGAAAATCTTGGAAAATAAAATACAAAAGTTTCAGAAAGGATACAGAGGTGGAATGATGTGTTGTGTCAGATCATGGCCGAGACGTCAAATTCACTCGGCGCTAGCCCGTTCTCAGCTGTCAATCAAAGTTAACCGCCCTTATTTGTCATACATTTTATATCTAAGTATGATCCTAAACTGAACGAGTTCGAAAAAAATTCACCCCTCACAGTTGACAGGCCCGCGGAACATATTGAAGATTACATAAAAGTCCATGGGACCAACCTGTAAACATATGAATTTATGCTGTGAAAATGGAGATTTTAACATGACGTCTTTGGATATTTGCTCCCTTTTGGGACCGGCCTCTGCGCGATTTAGAGATGTATTGCAGTTTTTCGCACTTACGGGTAGACTTCATCTTTCAGATTAGAATGCTTGCCGCTTAATTGGAACGAATGCGCTAATAGAGCCGCCATCTTGAAACAGGGAAGTCCCTCCACTTTTAATGCATCTGCTTCAATGTAGACACAGGTCTAACGGAAATAAAATCTCCATAAATCATCATAAATGTGATTTTTCTTGTTTTTTTTTTTTTGGTTTGTTCCAACAATCAGACATGTATTTGTCATTGATTCCAGAATTATTATTTATTTTACTTTTTTAAAACACTCTTCCTAGTTCAGATTTCATCCGTGAACATCATACGCTGCACGAAAGTCCGCCACCATCATTTGAATTCGAAGTGAAGGCAGAGATTTGCCAGCATTACCTCAGCTACTTCCTATGACAAGACCCCTGTTCCAGAGGATCAGGCGGTTCTGACGCATGCTTAGAACCCCAAGGTGACGTCTAGTGTATATGTCTATGGATCATCTGCATTTTCAGAATATGATTCGAGCTTGAAATTATACTGTAAAACCAACATTCTTAGCTGTCTGAGTTGCTTTGGAAGCTGAAGCTCCGAATACAGCTCGTTACATTTCCAACACATGCTTGATGTGTTCGGCCAATCACAATGCACTGGGTCAGCTGGCCAATCAGAGCACACTGCCCGTTTTCCGAAGCTGGGAACTTGTCAGAAATTGAAGCGTTTTTAGAAAGACTCGGGCGTAGCAGAAGCTAGAGTAATGTACAGTATGGGGAAAATAATGTATTTATTTTTAAAATTACAGCATGTGAACAGCATTCGACAATGGGTGGTGATGGCGCAATGGATAAGACACATGCCTTCTTGGTGCGAGAGATCTCGGGTCCGAATCCGCGTGTGTGACACCAATGTGTCCCTGAGCAAGACACTTAACCCCTAGTTGCTCCAGAGGTGTGCGACCTTTTGACATCTTCATAGCAGTTTTAAGTGGGCTTTGGATAAAACACGTCAGCTAAATGAGATAAAAATGTATTCTCAATCTATATCACACCCAATACATACACCTAAAAATGATGTTTGAAAATAGCATCATGTGACCCCTTTAACAAGCACCCAGAATCCTCTCAGGACCCTCCCATATCACCTGGAAAGTTGCTAGACACTTACTAAACTGATGGGTGCTTGGCACTGTTTTGGGTGGCTGCTAATTGAACTGGTTGCTGAAGAGCTCTGATGGTTATTAGGCGGTTGCCAAGGCAGTTTGAACGGTTGCTTAGGTATTTAAAATTGGCTCCTCTTTTGATAATTGTATGAGCTTCTTCAGGCAGTCTTTTGGTTCTTATTTCATGCTGTAGCATTGTTTTCCTTTTTTTCCTTGTCCTCCAGGCACCGGCGGTACAGGATTTCTGCCGGCAGCGGCAGTGACTCAGACCTGCTGACCGGTCTTGGCCCAGCTAATGCATGCCAGCTCGCCCCGTGGCTCTCCGCACCACAGCTGCTCATCCTCCCAGCACGTGGACAAGAGGCATGTGTCACGTCAGTCCCATCTCTGCTCACCACCTCCACCAGCGCAGCTCTAGCGCCTCCCCCGCAGCTCCCTCCTCACTGCAACGCTCCATCAGCTCTCCCGTCCCCGCCCGACGAGCGTCCGACCCGCAGCCGCTCTCCTCCCAGTTCTGTGGCTCGCCTCCTCCGCCGCCCGCCTCATCCTCACACACACGGAAGGATGCTGCGGGAACAGGCCGCTCCGTCGCATTCACACCCAACGGGGCAAAGCCGCGCATCCGCGAGCTCAGGTGCTCAAGCAAGCTGAGTAGATAGTCGACCACAGGGTTTAGAACCGGGCAGAATGGGGACATTTGGGTTTCTAAAAGCTAAAACATTTGATTCTTATCGCCACATTCATATTCTCTTATTTTTGCGACGTTGTTTTCTCTTTCCATCAATAGCCTCAATTTTAAGATCCTGCTTTGAACACATAAAGTTAGTTTCAGAACATGGGAGGTTATACATGATGGTGATTGGCTGGATCTTTTGTATTTTATAGTTTCCTTTCTTTCAAACATTCCAGAGCATTAATGAAGATGATTGTTTGTATTCATGAATTACATAAGGTTTGCATCAAGCTCAGCTGTAATATAGTATTTATGATATTTATTTGGGCTTCTGATGCATTGCAGTGCTCTCCGAGCAGTGGCAGGTACACTGATAGATCATACCACCATTAACCCTATCAACTGTCAGCACCTATACAGTATGTGGCCTGAAACATACTCTACGCAAGCAACAAAGCTAAAATTCAGTCATTAGTGTCCTATACGTTTAGGATTTACTGCAGGTCAACTACTGGAGCAACGGTAACAAGAGTTAGCATTCAAATCCTGTCATCATTTACTCACCCTCTTGTTTTCCGAAGCTGTTTAAATTTCTTTCTAATGTGGAAACATACATTAGGGTAGAATGTTAAAAAAGATGGACAGCGCGTCTCTACTTCTTTCCACTGTAAAAAAACGGTTGTCACCAATTATGTAGTTTGGAGATCGAGACGGTAGTGATCCTGAGGTGCAGCGCGGTATCAAACGCCCTAGGCTAAATCACAAGCACAGCTGTCAATCATGATGTTATGCTGTTTTTAATGCATCAAATAACAAACTAAAACCAAACTTGTTGGGAAAACAAACACGTGAACATACTTTTGCATGATACGGAACTACCTAAAATGATAGAAACCATGTTTGAAAAAAATTTATTTGAACTGTTTGGATTTTTTTAGTTTGGCTCACGTCTGTATCGATTACATGGAGAGGTTGGGGTTTATGACCTGTACTGCAGCCAGGGGGCGGTCGAAATGCTTTGGCTTCACTTTTCAGGACTTATCTTATATATAAGAAAATATATCAGTGGTTTTTTTTTGTTTTGATACTATGGAAGTCAATGGTAACTAAAGATGTTTAGTAACTAACATTCCTCAAAAGATCTTCTTTTGTGTTCCACTGAAAGTAAGAAAGTCATACAGGTTTGGAACGACATATAAGGATGAGTAAAGTGAACCATACCTTCAATTATGTTCAACGGGACCATGCATGTAAAATGGTCTGGCCAGTATTTGCGCCTGTGTACTTGCGTAGACTGTTTCTGACCTCACTGAGTTTGCAAGAGGAAAGCCAGTTCTCTTTTATGGAAGCTTATTGCATTCACTTAAAGTAAAAAAATCGACTTTCTGAATTAATGAGTTTATTATCGAAGAATTACGAAGATCATTTTTCATGGAAAAAAGTTTTCTCAGATCCATCAAACATTTGCGTTTGTTGACCCATAATACACATTCCAAGCAGGAAGTCTGCAGATTCTTCGTATATCAAAAAATAGACTACTCTCCTTGCTTAAAATATAGAAGATCAGTCGAAAAATGTAATGTTAAAAGGGAACGTGTTCTTAATTCTTAATTAGTTTTAATACATTAGCTAATATCAGTGACTAAACATGGTTTTATTGAATATGCCACTAAACATAACTTAGTTCTAAAGCCTCAGCATTTTTTTTTCATTTGCCACTCATATCAGAACGTTTGTTTTTCCATAGCTCTCTTAAGAATAATAATTCCTGTTTTTTTTAAAAGCATGCAGCTAATTCCTTCAAAACCTGGAGCATTAACTTACACAGCCGTCATGTCAACATAGGTCTCCAAACATGAAAATGTCTCTATATTTAAATGTTCTAAATTCTGAATAGATTGCCAATTTTAAGAAAATGATCTAGATTTTGAGTAGGAAAATGAGTAGATTTTTTTCTTCAAGTGAAGTGTAGCACGCTTTTACTTACTTTCTTTCTTTCTTTCTTTTTTCTTTTCAAGAAACGGTGACCACTGAAACAATCAACAAAAATATTGCTTCTTGTGCTTCAATGTGCCTAAGGAACTTTTGCTTTGGAATATATATATATATATATATATATATATATATATATATATATTTTTTTTTTGTAGTGCTTCTTGTTTATCTCACAGCATTTTTTACCATTTCCAGTGAAAAGTTACACTTTTTCTTACTGGCTATTTGCCAACAGAATTGACTCCTACTATACTTAAAATAATAAAATACTACAGACGTCCTCTGAAACTGGACCATTTCCAAAGTTATGTACACTAGATTGTATTTTTGAATGTTAAATTTATTAGTTCATTTGATTTCCGCTTTTAGCTACCAATCAGATTGGAATACTCTCTAGATCCAGTGGAACATTTGCATTTGTTAACCCATATTACAGATTCCATGCAGGAAGTCTGCAAATTCTCTTCGCATATCAAAAAATGACTACTCTCCTTGCTTATCAGTCAAAAACTTAATGTTAAAAGGGAAGGTTTTAAAATTGCAATACTTTTACAATTTCTTAATTAGTTTTAAACACATTAGCCAATATCAGTGACTAAACATGGTTTTATTGAATGTGCCACACGATATATTCAGTCGAACGAAAGTTTTAAAACCTTTTTTTGTCTGCGATTTGGTCATTTGCCACTCATATCGCATAGTTCATTAAGAATAACAATACCTAGTTTTTTAAAAGCATGCAGCTAATTCCTTCAAAACCTGGAGCATTAACTTATACACCCGTCTTCCTTTTTCCGCTTGTAAAATGCTGTACTTACACTTCCCATGAGAATGCCAACCCTTTGCATGAGCTAAGAGAAATAACAAAATCCCGCAATGTACAATAAATACAGCTTAAAAGTTTTCATATACACAGTACCTGGAGTTTGTAGCCTGATAAGTACTGTCAGCTTGTAAATAGGGACTTCATATTTGTTTTGCCTTTAGTTTGTTTTAAACATATTCTCTTAAGCTCATTACCTGTTTTAACTTTATATCAGCACTTGCAGAGAGCGTTTATATACCTATCTCAATCCTCGGCCGGGTAATGTGCATTTATGTGTATGCTGGTGTAAGTGATTGACCAGCATGTGGTACAAATATTGATTATTTCTCATTAAAGAAAAGGCATTAGTAGCAAGATTCTCCCAAAATAGCATCACTTTAGTTATATAATTAGTTAGTTACAGTTGCAATTACAGTCTTCACTCTGCCCTAAGAAATAAGTCACCTTAAAACAGCTGTTTTCTAACCATCACTGCAATAAATCCTTTGGCCAAATGAGATTACAGGCAAATTTCACCTTGGCAAAGTTTCTATGTTCATCGAAACACTGTTAAATAACAAAGAAAACAGCACAGAATTTTCCTGGACACCCTGAAATGCTGTTTTTCATTTAGTTCACATACCCCTTTGCCTTCTGTAAAATAACCGATCTATTTAGGCGTTTAGTGAAATGCTAGTCTTGTATACTGTAGTCGTGAGCAGACCGTTCAAAACAAATTTAAACATCATTGAGATTATTTTCTTGTTGGATCTCAACTATTTCCCTCCCATGCATTTGTGAATCGAACATCTAAACTGCACATTATTGTTATGGCAATGAACTGACAGTACAATTAACAAAACTAGCAAGTTGAACATGTTCCAAAGGCTGAAGTAGTGATGTAATAGTCTGGAGAAAGAAAACAATACATGATGATTACCAGTTTTGCATCTGTATCATTTTTATTTATCTTTTTCTTACGGAATATTGTTGTTCACAATTTATGAAGTTAAATGTACAGTGTACAAAAGAATGTTATAGGGTGGGACATTGTACATTATTGTAATTATTTGTGTTACTTTTCATTTGTATCATAAATGCCTTGTACAGTGTTTTTTTTCTGTTTTGTTTATTGTTGTTGTTGTTGTTGTTTTGTCAGTTGGAATTATTTTATATTTTATTTTTATAAACTTGCTCTGAATAAAATGTTCATTCAGCATGTCAACATAGGTCTCCGAACATGAAATGTCTCTATATTTAAATGTTCTAAATTCTGAATAAATTGCCAATTTTACCGTTGGGACTTTTATTTTGAAAATCTGACGTATATTATTCTAGTTTCACACAGTTTGAACTAGTAACTATAGAAACCGGACTTGTTTATGACGTTCAATCTGTAACTTTAACAGCCTCTATTTAAATGTTTAATAAAATGCTGGACTTCACTAGCCTGGATGCCAGCCCGAACTCCGCCCACAACATTTTTTGGACGGGAAGAATATATATTCTTTAGAATATATTATATTGAATATATAAACAATATTGAATCATTTTGAAGAATGGCATTATCAGTACAGAGTCATACAAGGAATTTGTTTTTTATACATGTTAAACATATTATATAGGAAAATCAATGTTAGACAAGATACACTTGAGTGTTATTGGCTTTGTCTGTGAGTACCTAAGAGACTTAATTGTTTATGAAGAATATAAACTCTAAATAAAAACATTTTATTTGGCTTGAGCAAGCCTATCCTAAAAGTTTTGAGGGCAATATAGTTTATCAAGCACAGACAGATGTATGGGTATGACAGATAGGTAGAGATAAATAGGCACACAGAGATGAATAGATAGATTAGGATAGAAAATTATTTTTGATCGACGTCATGAGTTTACTGCAGCACATTTGCCCCTAACCAATGAGAAGCATTGTGGGCGGGGCTACACGTGTACCCCCGCCCCAGGTGCACCCCCGCCCAAATCTGTGAGCCTATCAGTGGCCTATCCTGCCCATTGTGAAATCCAGGTGGCGTGTGTGTAGTAGGCTAGTGTTGGGTTTCTCGAACTTGATTGAGACGTTTACGTCTAGCATATTTGTGGCTGGTTTTCTCTCTGGTGTGCACTGGCCCTTCGCCAGGTAAGTTTCCGTATTTTAAAGAGTTTACTTGGTTAACGGGAGACTGATTTTTAAACAGTGTAGCTTTTCCAGTAGCGGTGTAGCGCGAGCAAAAGCTACATTGCTACATTGAGAAAATGTTCTACATGCAATTTACATTGGATGTATATTTCGTTCTTGCAATGTTGTAGGCTATTTGTTGCACTTTTGACAAACAGTTAGAGATATTTTAGTGTTGTGTGTAATAAAACAATACTCTTTGAAATCGCAATTGCATTGCCTTGTTTTAAACACTAAATATTTTACTTAAAACATTCCTCAGACACTTTTTCTGTCATTTATAATATACGTTGTTCAAAAAGCAAAAGTAGTTTCAGTGTAGCTAGCTACTTTTTGATTGTAACTTGTAGTGTAGCTAACCAGGGGCGTTTCTAGGTTTCAAAAACATCAGGGGCTGAACCCGAAACATCAGGGGCTGGGTTATGGTAATTATTAGATAACATGTTTCGATACAGAGAATAATGTATATCGCATGCCTATTTGCAGGGGGCAGACTGGATAAGACCCCCCCCCCCATCCCTGGTACTGTAACCAGACCATCCCAGATTACCACACAGTCACACACATTCAAAGGTGAGGTAGTTAGGGGGGTTCGGGGGTATAGTCCCCGAGAAATTTTGATTTCTCAGACCTACATGTGTGCATTTTAGGGTATTTGAAGGTCATATAAATTGGATAACAATAGCTTTAAAAGCATGTCAGTGGACAGTAGCCTAGCATAAATTATTTGTCAAGCAGATAACAGATTCTTAAATATGAGAATGAGGATAAATGTTGAAATAAATGATCCACACTTGGAAATGCTGAACACATTCGAGGACCATACAAGTCTAGCCTATATAATTATACATTTGATAAATATATATATATTTTTTACTTATGAATTAAGATTATAGTTTCTAGCATAGAACAACTGTGTTAAATAGGAATAAATTGTAATAATGTTAATCAAGCTGACTAAATCACACGACTGTTAACAATGACGCAGCAGTTAACAATAAAAAGCTGTTAATTCTACATTTTAAGTGTATGTTTCATTAAAAAAAGGCCGCAAAACAGCGATTAAAAGCCGTTTGGCTCGCGAGAAAGTTAATGTAGGATGTAGGAATTTCTAACATAAGATAGGATGAAGCAAGATGGGATTCCTAAAGTTAAAATCCTATCTTACTCTCTTTACGGCCCCTGATCTACTCGTTATCTGAGGGGAATAACGTTAATTTAGCCTACACATCATGTTTCAATCGCCAAATCAGATGTATAAGTTAGGCTACTTCATTTACGTTACATTCTGCACGAGAAACGGATTATGACTCACAAAATGGATTAAGTTAGCTATTGGCGAAATAGTAAGGTCCCACGTACTTTATTTATAACGGACATGTTCTGCATTAATACCACAGTGAGTAGCCTACAGGTCTAATTTAAGTTAGACCAGTGTTGCTGAAGAGCCTTCACCAGACACCGACCTGAGCTAATGATGAGGAAACGGCGCCAGTAAGTTGATAACTCTTCTTGCCTCTCATCCGCCTCGTATCGTTCATGACTCCTTATTTTACTTTTTAAAAAGTGTCTAATGTCCATAGCATACTAAGCCAAAAACAACAATGACAGTCAAGCCCTAAAGCTGTAAGTTAACCGATGTCTCTCTCTCTCTCCTCCGGTGCGCACTCTATACGCGTGCTGTAACCATAGTAACTTTGATACGCTAGCTAGTTAAACAAATAGGCCTACAGTGAAAGCCAGCCAGATGATGATCTATCTTCAGACTTTAAGGATAAAAAAACTGAATTCTTACCCACTGACTTCTTTCCGAAAAATCCCCAAAGTCTCGTTTGCTTCATTTTTCTTTAATCTTTTCTTTCCTGCTCGCTGACTGTCTCAGTTGTTAACACGCGCTCTTGCGGTTGACTGTGCTAGCTCCTCCCCTACCTGCTGCTGCTGCATATTTAACAGAGAGGAAGAAACGGAGTAGCCCATAGGCTACCGACAGCAAAGAAATGTATTCTATAGGCTAGATTATTTTTAAGATATATTTTTACAGGCTGTATGCATGCAAAGCCAAAGCGCAATGAAATAAAGCAACTTATGATTTCGGGCGTTTACATAGGCTATTGTTGTCCAGTTTCATATTTGCTCAGTGACAGTCATTACATTCGGGGCTTGACTCAAAACATTCGGGGCTGAAGCCCCGGGAAAATCGGCTGGCGACGCCCCTGTAGCTAACTACTTTTCTAAACGGGTAGCTTGACTGAAGTTCAAAGTCTTCAGAGCGACTGAAGAGAGCAAAATCGATGTTCAGACGTTACCTTTGACCTTCATCCAAACAGACAAACTTATTTACAATCCAGGACAAACAGGTGAGCTGTGAATGACCCTTGGTTGAAGCTATCATCTTCAAATGCATTATGCAATATATGTGAGTTTGTTGGTGTCTTTGCAGTTAATTTCAGAGTTATTTCCATGGATCCCAAATTTGTGCCTTTTGATCAAATGGTAAGGAAAAAACGACAGGGGTACCCCTGTCATTTTTTTGGGGGTCAAAAATTTGAGTTTCTCTGATCTTCTTCAAACTCTGGAGTCTGATAGAGGGCCATGCGACTTAGACCTGAGTGCAAAAATGGAGGCTCTAGACCCTTCCAGAGCTGAGATATTGAGATATTTATAATGGCATAAATCCCAGAGAAAAACGACAGGGGTACCACTGTCATTTTTTTTTTTTTTTGGGTCAAAAATTTGAGTTTCTCTGATCTTCTTGAAACTCTGGATTCTGATAGAGGGCCATGAGACTTAGACCTGAGTGCAAAAATGGAGGCTCTAGACCCTTCCAGAGCTGAGATATTGAGATATTTATAATGGCATAAATCCCATAGAAAAACGACAGGGGTACCCCTGTCATTTTTTTTGGGGGTCAAAAATTTGAGTTTCTCTGATCTTCTTGAAAACTCTGGATTCTGATAAGAGGGCCATGAGACTTAGACCTGAGTGCAAAAATGGAGGCTCTAGACCCTTCCAGAGCTGAGATATTGAGATATGTATAATTGCATAAATCCCAGAAAATAAACGACAGGGGTACCCCTGTCATTTTTTTTTTTTGGGGTCAAAATTTTTAGTTTCTCTGAACTTCTTGAAACTCTGGATTCTGATAGAGGGCCATGAGACGTAGACCTGAGTGCAAAAATGGAGGCTCTAGACCCTTCCAGAGCTGAGATATTGAGATATTTATAATGGCATAAATCCCAGAAAAACGACAGGGGTACCCCTGTCATTTTTTTTGGGGGGTCAAAAATTTGAGTTTCTCTGATCTTCTTCAAACTCTGGATTCTGATAGAGGGCCATGCGACTTAGACCTGAGTGCAAAAATGGAGGCTCTAGACCCTTCCAGAGCTGAGATATTGAGATATTTATAATGGCATAAATCCCAGAAAAAAACGACAGGGGTACCACTGTCATTTTTTTTTTTTGGGTCAAAAATTTGAGTTTCTCTGATCTTCTTGAAACTCTGGATTCTGATAGAGGGCCATGAGACTTAGACCTGAGTGCAAAAATGGAGGCTCTAGACCCTTCCAGAGCTGAGATATTGAGATATTTATAATGGCATAAATCCCAGCAGAAAACGACAGGGGTACCCCTGTCATTTTTTTTTGGGGTCAAAAATTTGAGCTTCTCTGATCTTCTTGAAACTCTGGATTCTGACAGAGGGCCATGAGACTTAGACCTGAGTGCAAAAATGGAGGCTCTAGACCCTTCCAGAGCTGAGATATTGAGATATGTATAATGGCATAAATCCCAGAAAATAACGACAGGGGTACCCCTGTCATTTTTTTTTTTGGGGTCAAAATTTTTAGTTTCTCTGAACTTCTTGAAACTCTGGATTCTGATAGAGGGCCATGAGACGTAGACCTGAGTGGTTTCTCTGAACTTCTTGAAACTCTGGATTCCGACAGAGAGGGCCACTGACGATCTGGAGACCTGAGTGCAAAAATGGAGGCTCTAGACCCTTCCAGAGCTGAGATATTGAGATATTTATAATGGCATAAATCCCAGAAAAAACGACAGGGGTACCCCTGTCATTTTTTGGGGGGTCAAAAATTTGAGTTTCTCTGATCTTCTTCAAACTCTGGAGTCTGATAGAGGGCCATGCGACTTAGACCTGAGTGCAAAAATGGAGGCTCTAGACCCTTCCAGAGCTTGAGATATTGAGATATTTATAATGGCATAAATCCCAGAGAAAACGACAGGGGTACCACTGTCATTTTTTTTTTTTTTTGGGTCAAAAATTTGAGTTTCTCTGATCTTCTTGAAACTCTGGATTCTGATAGAGGGCCATGAGACTTAGACTTGAGTGCAAAAATGGAGGCTCTAGACCCTTCCAGAGCTGAGATATTGAGATATTTATAATGGCATAAATCCCAGAAAAAAACGACAGGGGTACCCCTGTCATTTTTTTTTTGGGGTCAAAAATTTGAGTTTCTCTGATCTTCTTGAAACTCTGGATTCTGATAGAGGGCCATGAGACTTAGACCTGAGTGCAAAAATGGAGGCTCTAGACCCTTCCAGAGCTGAGATATTGAGATATGTATAATGGCATAAATCCCAGAAATAACGACAGGGGTACCCCTGTCATTTTTTTTGGGGGGTCAAAATTTTTAGTTTCTCTGAACTTCTTGAAACTCTGGATTCTGATAGAGGGCCATGAGACGTAGACCTGAGTGCAAAAATGGAGGCTCTAGACCCTTCCAGAGCTGAGATATTGAGATATTTATAATGGCATAAATCCCAGAAAAAACGACAGGGGTACCCCTGTCATTTTTTTTGGGGGTCAAAAATTTGAGTTTCTCTGATCTTCTTGAAACTCTGGATTCTGATAGAGGGCCATGAGACTTAGACCTGAGTGCAAAAATGGAGGCTCTAGACCCTTCCAGAGCTGAGATATTGAGATATTTATAATGGCATAAATCCCAGGAAAAACGACAGGGGTACCACTGTCATTTTTTTTGGGGTCAAAAATTTGAGTTTCTCTAATCTTCTTGAAACTCTGGATTCTGATAGAGGGCCATGAGACTTAGACCTGAGTGCAAAAATGGAGGCTCTAGACCCTTCCAGAGCTAGAGATATTGAGATATTTATAATGGCATAAATCCCAGAAAAAATGACAGGGGTACCCCTGTCATTTTTTTTGGGGGGGTCAAAAATTTGAGTTTCTCTGATCTTCTTGAAACTCTGGATTCTGATAGAGGGCCATGAGACTTAGACCTGAGTGCAAAAATGGAGGCTCTAGACCCTTCCAGAGCTGAGATATTGAGATATGTATAATGGCATAAATCCCAGAAATAACGACAGGGGTACCCCTGTCATTTTTTTTTTTTTGGGTCAAAATTTTTAGTTTCTCTGAACTTCTTGAAACTCTGGATTCTGATAGAGGGCCATGAGACGTAGACCTGAGTGCAAAAATGGAGGCTCTAGACCCTTCCAGAGCTGAGATATTGAGATATTTATAATGGCATAAATCCCAGAAAAAACGACAGGGGTACCCCTGTCATTTTTTTTGGGGGTCAAAAATTTGAGTTTCTCTGATCTTCTTCAAACTCTGGAGTCTGATAGAGGGCCATGAGACTTAGACCTGAGTGCAAAAATGGAGGCTCTAGACCCTTCCAGAGCTGAGATATTGAGATATTTATAATGGCATAAATCCCAGAGAAAAACGACAGGGGTACCACTGTCATTTTTTTTTTTGGGTCAAAAATTTGAGTTTCTCTGATCTTCTTGAAACTCTGGATTCTGATAGAGGGCCATGAGACTTAGACCTGAGTGCAAAAATGGAGGCTCTAGACCCTTCCAGAGCTGAGATATTGAGATATTTATAATGGCATAAATCCCAGAAAAAAACGACAGGGGTACCCCTGTCATTTTTTTTTTTGGGTCAAAAATTTGAGCTTCTCTGATCTTCTTGAAACTCTGGATTCTGACAGAGGGCCATGAGACTTAGACCTGAGTGCAAAAATGGAGGCTCTAGACCCTTCCAGAGCTGAGATATTGAGATATTTATAATGGCATAAATCCCAGAAAAAAACGACAGGGGTACCCCTGTCATTTTTTTGGGGGGTCAAAAATTTGAGCTTCTCTGATCTTCTTGAAACTCTGGATTCTGACAGAGGGCCATGAGACTTAGACCTGAGTGCAAAAATGGAGGCTCTAGACCCTTCCAGAGCTGAGATATTGAGATATTTATAATGCCATAAATCCCAGAAAAAACGACAGGGGTACCCCTGTCATTTTTTTGGGGGTCAAAAATTTGAGTTTCTCTGATCTTCTTCAAACTCTGGAGTCTGATAGAGGGCCATGCGACTTAGACCTGAGTGCAAAAATGGAGGCTCTAGACCCTTCCAGAGCTTGGATATTGAGATATTTATAATGGCATAAATCCCAGAGAAAAACGACAGGGGTACCACTGTCATTTTTTTTTTTGGGTCAAAAATTTGAGTTTCTCTGATCTTCTTGAAACTCTGGATTCTGATAGAGGGCCATGAGACTTAGACCTGAGTGCAAAAATGGAGGCTCTAGACCCTTCCAGAGCTGAGATATTGAGATATTTATAATGGCATAAATCCCAGACAAAAAACGACAGGGGTACCCCTGTCATTTTTTTTTGGGTCAAAAATTTGAGCTTCTCTGATCTTCTTGAAACTCTGGATTCTGACAGAGGGCCATGAGACTTAGACCTGAGTGCAAAAATGGAGGCTCTAGACCCTTCCAGAGCTGAGATATTGAGATATTTATAATGGCATAAATCCCAGAAAAAACGACAGGGGTACCCCTGTCATTTTTTTGGGGGTCAAAAATTTGAGTTTCTCTGATCTTCTTCAAACTCTGGAGTCTGATAGAGGGCCATGCGACTTAGACCTGAGTGCAAAAATGGAGGCTCTAGACCCTTCCAGAGCTTGAGATATTGAGATATTTATAATGGCATAAATCCCAGAGAAAACGACAGGGGTACCACTGTCATTTTTTTTTTTTTTTTGGGTCAAAAATTTGAGTTTCTCTGATCTTCTTGAAACTCTGGATTCTGATAGAGGGCCATGAGACTTAGACCTGAGTGCAAAAATGGAGGCTCTAGACCCTTCCAGAGCTGAGATATTGAGATATTTATAATGGCATAAATCCCAGAAAAAACGACAGGGGTACCCCTGTCATTTTTTTTTTTGGGGTCAAAAATTTGAGTTTCTCTGATCTTCTTGAAACTCTGGATTCTGATAGAGGGCCATGAGACTTAGACCTGAGTGCAAAAATGGAGGCTCTAGACCCTTCCAGAGCTGAGATATTGAGATATGTATAATGGCATAAATCCCAGAAAATAACGACAGGGGTACCCCTGTCATTTTTTTTTGGGGGGTCAAAATTTTTAGTTTCTCTGAACTTCTTGAAACTCTGGATTCTGATAGAGGGCCATGAGACGTAGACCTGAGTGCAAAAATGGAGGCTCTAGACCCTTCCAGAGCTGAGATATTGAGATATTTATAATGGCATAAATCCCAGAAAAAACGACAGGGGTACCCCTGTCATTTTTTTGGGGGTCAAAAATTTGAGTTTCTCTGATCTTCTTCAAACTCTGGATTCTGATAGAGGGCCATGAGACTTAGACCTGAGTGCAAAAATGGAGGCTCTAGACCCTTCCAGAGCTGAGATATTGAGATATTTATAATGGCATAAATCCCAGAGAAAAACGACAGGGGTACCACTGTCATTTTTTTTTTTGGGTCAAAAATTTGAGTTTCTCTGATCTTCTTGAAACTCTGGATTCTGATAGAGGGCCATGAGACTTAGACCTGAGTGCAAAAATGGAGGCTCTAGACCCTTCCAGAGCTGAGATATTGAGATATTTATAATGGCATAAATCCCAGCAAAAAACGACAGGGGTACCCCTGTCATTTTTTTGGGGGTCAAAAATTTGAGTTTCTCTGATCTTCTTCAAACTCTGGAGTCTGATAGAGGGCCATGAGACTTAGACCTGAGTGCAAAAATGGAGGCTCTAGACCCTTCCAGAGCTGAGATATTGAGATATTTATAATGGCATAAATCCCAGAGAAAAACGACAGGGGTACCACTGTCATTTTTTTTTTTTTTTGGGTCAAAAATTTGAGTTTCTCTGATCTTCTTGAAACTCTGGATTCTGATAGAGGGCCATGAGACTTAGACCTGAGTGCAAAAATGGAGGCTCTAGACCCTTCCAGAGCTGAGATATTGAGATATTTATAATGGCATAAATCCCAGTAAAAAACGACAGGGGTACCCCTGTCATTTTTTTGGGGGGGTCAAAAATTTGAGTTTCTCTGATCTTCTTCAAACTCTGGATTCTGATAGAGGGCCATGAGACTTAGACCTGAGTGCAAAAATGGAGGCTCTAGACCCTTCCAGAGCTGAGATATTGAGATATTTATAATGGCATAAATCCCAGAAAAAACGACAGGGGTACCCCTGTCATTTTTTGGGGGGGTCAAAAATTTGAGTTTCTCTGATCTTCTTGAAACTCTGGATTCTGATAGAGGGCCATGCGACTTAGACCTGAGTGCAAAAATGGAGGCTCTAGACCCTTCCAGAGCTGAGATATTGAGATATTTGTAATGGCATAAATCCCAGGAAAAACAACAGGGGTACCACTGTCATTTTTTTTTGGGTCAAAAATTTGAGTTTCTCTAATCTTCTTGAAACTCTGGATTCTGATAGAGGGCCATGAGACTTAGACCTGAGTGCAAAATGGGAGGCTCTAGACCCTTCCAGAGCTGAGATATTGAGATATTTATAATGGCATAAATCCCACAAAAATGACAGGGGTACCCCTGTCATTTTTTTTTTTGGGTCAAAAATTTGAGTTTCTCTGATCTCTGAAACTCTGGATTCTGATAGAGGGCCATGAGACTTAGACCTGAGTGCAAAAATGGAGGCTCTAGACCCTTCCAGAGCTGAGATATTGAGATATGTATAATGGCATAAATCCCAGAAAATAACGACAGGGGTACCCCTGTCATTTTTTTTTTGTGGGTCAAAATTTTTAGTTTCTCTGAACTTCTTGAAACTCTGGATTCTGATAGAGGGCCATGAGACGTAGACCTGAGTGCAAAAATGGAGGCTCTAGACCCTTCCAGAGCTGAGATATTGAGATATTTATAATGGCATAAATCCCAGAAAAAACGACAGGGGTACCCCTGTCATTTTTTTGGGGGTCAAAAATTTGAGTTTCTCTGATCTTCTTCAAACTCTGGATTCTGATAGAGGGCCATGAGACTTAGACCTGAGTGCAAAAATGGAGGCTCTAGACCCTTCCAGAGCTGAGATATTGAGATATTTATAATGGCATAAATCCCAGAGAAAAACGACAGGGGTACCACTGTCATTTTTTTTTTTGGGTCAAAAATTTGAGTTTCTCTGATCTTCTTGAAACTCTGGATTCTGATAGAGGGCCATGAGACTTAGACCTGAGTGCAAAAATGGAGGCTCTAGACCCTTCCAGAGCTGAGATATTGAGATATTTATAATGGCATAAATCCCAGAAAAAAACGACAGGGGTACCCCTGTCATTTTTTTTTTTTGGGTCAAAAATTTGAGCTTCTCTGATCTTCTTGAAACTCTGGATTCTGACAGAGGGCCATGAGACTTAGACCTGAGTGCAAAAATGGAGGCTCTAGACCCTTCCAGAGCTGAGATATTGAGATATTTATAATGGCATAAATCCCAGAAAAAAACGACAGGGGTACCCCTGTCATTTTTTTGGGGGGGGTCAAAAATTTGAGCTTCTCTGATCTTCTTGAAACTCTGGATTCTGACAGAGGGCCATGAGACTTAGACCTGAGTGCAAATGGAGGCTCTGGACCCTTCCAGAGCTGAGATATTGAGATATTTATAATGCCATAAATCCGCAGAAAAAACGACAGGGGTACCCCTGTCATTTTTTTGGGGGTCAAAAATTTGAGTTTCTCTGATCTTCTTCAAACTCTGGAGTCTGATAGAGGGCCATGCGACTTAGACCTGAGTGCAAAAATGGAGGCTCTAGACCCTTCCAGAGCTTGGATATTGAGATATTTATAATGGCATAAATCCCAGAGAAAAACGACAGGGGTACCACTGTCATTTTTTTTTGGGTCAAAAATTTGAGTTTCTCTGATCTTCTTGAAACTCTGGATTCTGATAGAGGGCCATGAGACTTAGACCTGAGTGCAAAAATGGAGGCTCTAGACCCTTCCAGAGCTGAGATATTGATATATTTATAATGGCATAAATCCCAGACAAAAAACGACAGGGGTACCCCTGTCATTTTTTTTTGGGTCAAAAATTTGAGCTTCTCTGATCTTCTTGAAACTCTGGATTCTGACAGAGGGCCATGAGACTTAGACCTGAGTGCAAAAATGGAGGCTCTAGACCCTTCCAGAGCTGAGATATTGAGATATTTATAATGGCATAAATCCCACAAAAACGACAGGGTGTACCCCTGTCATTTTTTTGGGGGTCAAAAATTTGAGTTTCTCTGATCTTCTTCAAACTCTGGAGTCTGATAGAGGGCCATGCGACTTAGACCTGAGTGCAAAAATGGAGGCTCTAGACCCTTCCAGAGCTTGAGATATTGAGATATTTATAATGGCATAAATCCCAGAGAAAAACGACAGGGGTACCACTGTCATTTTTTTTTTTTTTTGGGTCAAAAATTTGAGTTTCTCTGATCTTCTTGAAACTCTGGATTCTGATAGAGGGCCATGAGACTTAGACTTGAGTGCAAAAATGGAGGCTCTAGACCCTTCCAGAGCTGAGATATTGAGATATTTATAATGGCATAAATCCCAGAAAAAACGACAGGGGTACCCCTGTCATTTTTTTTTTTTGGGTCAAAAATTTGAGTTTCTCTGATCTTCTTGAAACTCTGGATTCTGATAGAGGGCCATGAGACTTAGACCTGAGTGCAAAAATGGAGGCTCTAGACCCTTCCAGAGCTGAGATATTGAGATATGTATAATGGCATAAATCCCAGAAAATAACGACAGGGGTACCCCTGTCATTTTTTTTGGGGGGGTCAAAATTTTTAGTTTCTCTGAACTTCTTGAAACTCTGGATTCTGATAGAGGGCCATGAGACGTAGACCTGAGTGCAAAAATGGAGGCTCTAGACCCTTCCAGAGCTGAGATATTGAGATATTTATAATGGCATAAATCCCAGAAAAAACGACAGGGGTACCCCTGTCATTTTTTTGGGGGTCAAAAATTTGAGTTTCTCTGATCTTCTTCAAACTCTGGATTCTGATAGAGGGCCATGAGACTTAGACCTGAGTGCAAAAATGGAGGCTCTAGACCCTTCCAGAGCTGAGATATTGAGATATTTATAATGGCATAAATCCCAGAAAAAAACGACAGGGGTACCCCTGTCATTTTTTTTGGGGGTCAAAAATTTGAGTTTCTCTGATCTTCTTGAAACTCTGGATTCTGATAGAGGGCCATGAGACTTAGACCTGAGTGCAAAAATGGAGGCTCTAGACCCTTCCAGAGCTGAGATATTGAGATATGTATAATGGTATAAATCCCAGAAAATAACAACAGGGGTACCCCTGTCATTTTTTTTGGGGTCAAAATTTTGAGTTTCTCTTAATCTTCTTGAAACTCTGGATTCTGATAGAGGGCCATGAGACGTAGACCTGAGTGCAAAAATGGAGGCTCTAGACCCTTCCAGAGCTGAGATATTGAGATATTTATAATGGCATAAATCCCAGAAAAAACGACAGGGGTACCCCTGTCATTTTTTTTTTTTGGGTCAAAAATTTGAGTTTCTCTGATCTTCTTGAAACTCTGGATTCTGATAGAGGGCCATGAGACTTAGACCTGAGTGCAAAAATGGAGGCTCTAGACCCTTCCAGAGCTGAGATATTGAGATATTTATAATGGCATAAATCCCAGAAAAAAACGACAGGGGTACCCCTGTCATTTTTTTTTGGGGTCAAAAATTTGAGCTTCTCTGATCTTCTTGAAACTCTGGATTCTGACAGAGGGCCATGAGACTTAGACCTGAGTGCAAAAATGGAGGCTCTAGACCCTTCCAGAGCTGAGATATTGAGATATTTATAATGGCATAAATCCCAGAGAAAACGACAGGGGTACCACTGTCATTTTTTTTTTGGGTCAAAAATTTGAGTTTCTCTGATCTTCTTGAAACTCTGGATTCTGATAGAGGGCCATGAGACTTAGACCTGAGTGCAAAAATGGAGGCTCTAGACCCTTCCAGAGCTGAGATATTGAGATATTTATAATGGCATAAATCCCAGAGAAAAACGACAGGGGTACCCCTGTCATTTTTTTTTTTTGGGTCAAAAATTTGAGTTTCTCTGATCTTCTTGAAACTCTGGATTCTGATAGAGGGCCATGAGACTTAGACCTGAGTGCAAAAATGGAGGCTCTAGACCCTTCCAGAGCTGAGATATTGAGATATTTATAATGGCATAAATCCCAGAGAAAACGACAGGGGTACCACTGTCATTTTTTTTTTTGGGTCAAAAATTTGAGTTTCTCTGATCTTCTTGAAACTCTGGATTCTGATAGAGGGCCATGAGACTTAGACCTGAGTGCAAAAATGGAGGCTCTAGACCCTTCCAGAGCTGAGATATTGAGATATTTATAATGGCATAAATCCCA